>JASGXE010017613.1:0-34808 GCA_030068105.1 Sinentomon sp. SZTP_YWyxl
CTGCCACTATAAAAAAAAAGTTCACTTCCTTGTCCCAAATGGCAAAAGAAAAATATATTTTGGTGCCCACCCGCCAACCACAAAGATTCTGACGTTGGCTCAAAGACCACCCATTTCACCGGCCTCATATATTCAGCATTTTTCAACAGTTTGTGCCTCATTTCATCGGCAAAAGACCAGTAATTGATCAAGAAATGTTTGACTCCATTGTTGGGGCCAGTCAGAAGTTATTTTGGCTTTTATCATGATCCTCAAAATGACCACCCTACTCGTATATGGTGGCATTGCAATAACCTCCCGTGCCAAGCTTTTGCGAGGAAAGTCTAGCAGTATTTACCTCAAAGAGTGGGCCGCCGGCGGAGAGTAGTTGACTGATCACATCAATATAACGATACCAATGATTCCAAAACTTCTCCGCTTTTTTCTGGTTAAGCTCGATAAACTCACTTTTTAATGTTTTTCTGATTTTAGTGATTGGCCCAAATCATTCTCGCTGCAAAGAAATTTTACGTAGATCTAAGAAAAAAATAAATAAATTCCAAATGAGTTGTGAATAAGAGTCCCGAGTTCCATACCAGAACTCATATCAATTTCAAAAACATGCGTTCCATAAAATGTGTTTCCAATATTCGTTTAATATAAATTAACGGGGGGCGGACAATCGGGAACATGGGACAATCTAGAACATACAAGTATACAAGGATGGGGACAATCCAGAACATACACATGGTTGCAAAAGGGGACAATCTGGAACATTGCCAAGATAGCAATTGCCTTACCACAATGATAGGGGACAAACCAGAACATACAAGTATACATAGGATGGGGACAATCCAGAACACACACATGGTGGCAAAAGGGGACAATCTGGAACATAGACAAGATAGCAATTGGCTCACCGTACAGGGTGTACCAAATTGATTTTTGTGCTTATTTTTTCCTTTTTCTTTTTGTCATTCTTCCCCGGAAGCCCAGGGAAGCCACTTTAGAACCCTCACACGGGACAACCTAACCTACTAACCTGATCTGACCTGATCTAACCTAACCTAACCTAACCTAACCTAACCTTTACCTAATCAAACCTAACCAAACCTAACCTAAATTTAACCCAGCATGTCAATGGCGTGTGCACGCTGCTGTTATTTGGATCGACAAAGAAAAGCGAATGAATGATTTTCCAGTGTGTATAACAGAGATCTGTTAAGTTTCTATATCCCTTCCAACAGTCTTTACAGGTTAGGTTAGGTTAGGTTAGGTTAGGTTAGGTTATGTTAGGTTAGGTTAGGTTAGGTTCGGTTCGGTTAGGTTAGATTAGGTTTGGTTTGGTCCCGTGTGAGGGTTCTAAAGTGGCTTCCCTGGGCTTCCCTGGGCTTCCGGGGAAGAATGACAAAAAGAAAAAGGAAAAAATAAGCACTAAAATCAATTTGGTACACCCTGTACGGTGAGCCAATTGCTATCTTGGCTGTGTTCCAGATTGTCCCCTTTTGCTACCATGTGTGTGTTCTGGATTGTCCCCATCCATGTATACTTGCATGTTCTGGTTTGTCCCCTATCATTGCGGTAAGGCAATTGCTATCTTGGCTATGTTCCAGATTGTCCCCTTTTGCAACCATGTGTATGTTCTGGATTGTCCCCATCCTTGTATACTTGAGTGTTCTAGATTGTCCCATGTTCCTGATTGTCCGCCCCCCGTTACTATATATTAACCCAATATTCTCGCAAGTTATCCTTTAAGTTATCCGATAAGTTATCCTATATCCAAAAGAAATCCTCTTGTTTTAGTTAAACCAGAAGACGCTCAATACCTTCCAATCAGTCCTTCAAAGTCAGTTTTCTTCGAGGCTCGAAAATTGTTTTTTTTTTTTTTTTTATTTTTTTGGAAACACTCTTGATGCCTCTATGATACGTGGGGATGTCGTTGGTCCAAACGTGAACCCCATCACGACGTGCACATGGAAAAGCTTGCGTAGATAGATCCCCCTGCCAAAGTGTGGAATACCTAAGTGGGAACGTTCTTCTAGGACTGTGTTCGGAGCCACACGATTCTTCGTCATTCACAAGTTTGATTTTGTTCGCTGATCACCATGTAGGTCTATAGGTATGAATTCGATGCCTACCTCGTCAAAACAATGCTATTTTGCTAATTGGTTTTTCCTGCTGCTCGTTATACCCCTGTTGAATCCTTGCTATACATCCTCCATATCGCATAGCATAGGCCACGCATCCAGCAAACTTCCGCAAGTTTTCGTTGGGAGCCGTCGAAATACTTATACACTCCTTTCCAAACGTTTTCGAACATATGAGCTCGATTTTAATTCAGGGGCCATTTAGAATACATGGCATCGCGCGCTGCAAAACATCATGACACTCGTGTAAGGTGTGAATTTGCATCAAATCCTGGTGAAATTAGATAACCACTGTATTAGCCAGATCCTCAAAATTTCTCCTGTGTTCGAAGACATTTGATAGCCTCTGTACGTATACAGGTAGGCCCCTGTTTTCAAAGCGAAGGTTGGCCTATACCATCTGCTGACTTTCCCAACAGGCAGCAATACGTTCACTTATCTGCTCTGCTCGAAAGAAGAAAATGAGTAAATGAGGCATGCAGGGAATGCAAAGATCGCCCATGGCATGGCTACAGCAGGCTTTCTGACACTTTTTCTGCTCAGATTGTCTCTCTTGAATGCACGTGGTGAAATGTTTAAAGAAGTCTGCATTCTCCAAATGTCGCAAGAATAGTTCAGTGAAAAAAGCCGCGCAATGACAGGCATTTTTGGACTTCCACGTTTGCGATAAACCCCAGGCAAAAATTCTTCCTACATAGGTACCAACAGGTGTTCATTACCCACTTTGGGACCAATACTTTTTACAGTCAATTGCAACATGCGCCGCAAAACTTCACACCAGTTGTGTGCGGTGTGAAACTGCGCTCCTGGTAGCTCCTGTACGAGCCAGTCCGTTTTAATATCTCCTATGTTCGAAGAATATTGGCGTACTCTGTGCAGGATGCAGTATCCTGTCGCATATGTGCAGTGCCCCGTCCGCGTTTCTACAAATCCGGCCGCGAATTTAGATGGCAGAGGGCGTTTTGTGCAAGAATGCTCGATTGGGGCCCTGTACTCCAAGAGGAAAAAATATGTTTTCTACAAAAGCTATCTGAGCCTGACCTATCCCTGTCCCCTCTCGGAAAAAACATTGCTCGCTGGGGGCCTCGACCTGTTTATCTAAAGTCGCGCCAGGGTTTGTAAACTGGCGTCCCGTCCCTGGAGGCGTGAAGATAAGTTTCCTCATGCGGGGGAGCTTAGGATGTTGTTTTCTGTCTTTTGCAGCTTTCGTTGAGTGGCTTATGAAGGTAATTATTGCCATGCCACCAACGACAAAACTTTTCTCACACTGTTATCATCTAGGCCTAAGAGTCGTCGGTAGAGGCCTTCTCGTACAGGGCGTTCAGAGAATAAGATATACAGCGTGCTCAGAAAGTAACTTTACTGATCTCAGGGCGCTGCGTTCATGTGAATTTCTTTGCTTTATAAAGAAATATAATTTCTGTGGGAAAACAGGTCATTATGGACACCTTTCCTGAGCTATGGTTTATCACAATGGTGTTTTGCATCGCACAGAGTTGATTTATAATACGCTGATTGCAGGAAATGGGCCATACAAAACCAGTAGACAAGCAGCGGGGATATTTTCATCGCCTGGCATGGCACCATCATAACGGTGTGTGTGTGAACGTTTTCCTCATGCTATTTGCTATTCATTGAGAACATTCAGGCGGACAGGGAATGTGCCGTGGAGAATGAGCCATGATGATAAAGAAATCACAGACAAAACAAAGAAATAACCCCGCGAACACATCGTTTCTTGAACAAAGCATCTATGAAGTGACTTTCTAGCCACCCTGCATAAGTATGGTCTGTGCATAACACAAATAAACATACCTGACTGACACCTTTTGTTTTCCTGTGATAAACGGAATAGTTTGCAGAGAAAATATTAGCACATGCACCGCGGCTTGTGCTGCTAAACTTTCAGAAAGCATAGGCCCAAATACATAGGTACCCAGAGCACGCGATGGCAGCCGGATGTTTTCGGCCTCAGGAGAAATTCCAATGGCCTGGTCATTTCAAGACGTGGATACTTTAAACGGAGCTTGTTCTCGTTTCACGCCTTACGCGAATGTCAGTGCAAGAATTGGAATTTATGTTTCACGAGTTTGTCATGAAGCCATCTGTTTTCGAAGAGGCCGTCAGAGAAATGCTAAATCTGGATCAACTTTGCTTGTCTCTTCAAGCGATGGGCCATAAAAGTGATGGGCCCTTTTCGTGATGCATCAAATCCCGATGTGAGCATGAAGGCATTCGATGTGAGGTGGGAAGCTGAAAATACGAAGTTTTTTCGTGCAGTTAATTCCTTATTTTCAGCAAAAGCCACTCCATTTTTTTATCAAAACAAAGGTACTCCACGCTGTCCAGAGTTGGTGATCGTATGCAGAGAAGATCAATTGATTTTGATAGTGCATTCGTGCTGCCAATCGTGCCATTTTCCCCCAATGCCAATGCCCCATTCCCCAATACCGGATTCCTTATTGTAACTCAACCTCTGCAGTTTCAACTCAATTGCCAATTCAACAGATAGATGCATCATTTGCAACGGTGGAAATAAATAACTTTATGCAACAAAAATGAAATTTTCGAACACAAATCTATTTATCCATGAAATTGGCTATTGAGTTATCTATGGCTGAGTTTGAATACGACAATGGGGAACACGGCCGCATATCTCGATCTCGTAAATGTGTTGAGATAATACACTGGAAAGATAATCCCAAACACTTATTGCACTTCTGATTTTTACCCATTAATGTTTATTCTACAGGGGAGCTCACACTTATGCATACACTGTAAAATTTTAGAACACACTCGGACCACATCAATGGAACACAGACCGTCCATATCCGAGTGAAAATACATGTTTGCCATCACACAGTCTTGGGGTTTTAAACAAAAAATTCGTTTTCACCGGAATTTCTTTTCACGCGCATGCGGCCGTCAGTTTGACAATGTCAAAATTGCGCATTGTAAGAATTTCCCTTCTTCAAAACTTTTCTCGTTCTTGGCATTATGTACTCGTTTTCCAATGTTCCACCAAATCACAATAATCGAGAAACGGCATCATTTTGGAAAAATTTCCCGTCAAGCGAAGCCAACTTTTGACGTGTGCTTGCGCTCGTTTTAATGTCTTTGCTTTCTCCTCATGTCGTCTCGTGTCGCAAAAGCAGACGGAGTTGCACGTTGAACGTCTTTGAAAAGTGCGAAAGTGCAAGAATAACTATTCTAGCATGTCACACTTGAACCGTTTCGAAAGTTCGAAACCGGCAGACTGTTTTGCAATAAATTCATATCTACTTCAAAATAAGTTTTTTTTTCGTTTTACTGTCGTCTTTGGGAAAAGTTGGTGGAAAATCTTCGCAAAAAAATAGGAGCGAAAGATATGGGAGCAAGATATGGGAACTGGATGGGAGTGCTTGAGGGCGCAGCCCCCTAGGAGGTACCTTCTCATTTTTCGCCAACACGTGTTTGCAGGAGTGAAACATGAAACTTCAAAGCCTTTCATCTGCACAATGCGACCAACAAGTCATTTTTCTGTTCAACACTTTCATTGGATATATGGGCCCAACAGGGCGTGATAAAAATCTCTCATTCCTTGCCTATACTTGATTACCAATGTCATATTCACTTCACCAGAGTTGCCCTCTTTCAAAAATCATTCACAAGGCAACAAACAAAGATCGAAAGAAATACAATTCTGCATTGAAACAGCAGAAATTAAACAAAGCAGATGTTTAGTCAGGAAGGCCAGCATCTTGCCTCAAACGGTCGCGCATAATTGAGATGATATTCGTAAGCGGTTGACAGAAACCTTCTTAAGTCCACTCAGAAATAGAGCTCTCAGAAACATTTTTTCAACTGTTTCAAATCGCAGTCATCTTTGGGCGATTCAAATCCAATCAACGCTTTGGAACGGTAGTTCCTTTCCTTCAGGCGTCGCTCGTCATCTTGGTCATGTGTGTGGCGAAGTTTTTCTTCGGAACAGAGATCACCACAGCAATTAAGATGGCATCTTGGCACAGTTTCATTCTGTCAATGCGTGATGAACCATTGTACTGAAACATACCTACCTCCCAATCCCTCCCCTCATCGTCCCTCATTATATCTAGAGTGCTAACCGGTCAAATCCAGCAGGGTATTATCCGCGGGCATCGTTCCAAAAGATGTGTTTTGGCTTCTGCTGCAAGCTATGCCTGTTTCTTGGCGTTCCTCTTCCACTTGGAATGCAATGCATCGCGGGTTGAACTCGCGAACGTTGGAACTCTCTGTTGGAACGCAGGTTTCTGCATCTCTCCGACAATTGCATATCATCATCTCCAGTGATTCCCCACTCTCCAACTGTCCTGATTTGTCAACCCCTGAATTGCCTCCCCATCTCTCTTTGCATTTTACTCTCAAATCCATGTTCATTTCTCCCTCCTCATTCTTCACCACACACCCACTGCGACCATTCATTTCGCTGGGAGTCATTATTTATTCGCTGTTTCGCTATCGTATTGTGGTGACGGAATTAATGTACCCATACATGTAAAAAACATCAAGATAGACAGTGCAGATTTGAGCAAAAGCTCATGTCCTCTTGTTTAACCGAGGTCAAAGTTTGACATCTGCGGAAAGCTTTACAGCAATTTGGTGCTTCTTCTGTCTGCGTGAGAGTAAAAAGTAAGATAAAAAAAACTTTCGAAGCAACAATATATAAATGCGAAAACAAAACGCATCGTATGGTAACATTTATTCCGCCACCACTTTCCGAACACGTGCAAGCAAGTCCCCGCATCCGCGTTCCAACAAAGCGCTGCCAAAATACTTATTGAAGTTTGCGCCTTTTTCGAAGTAAAATGTCCGACTGAAAATATTCGCATTTTGAAGCCTACCTTGCGGTTTGACATGTCTTTGCAAAGACCATAGCCTGCACTTCCAGAATGCACATTACTGATATGTGGATGCCAAAACTGTACGGCTTGGAGCTGTTTCTTTTTCTCTGAAGGAAGTGGGTATATTTCGGGTGTAAAAGAGCAAAGCAGTGACTACAGTATCATTCAACAAAACTATTGTAAAGACATGACAAATGATGCTCTCTGACGGCGGAGGGAGTTCTGGTGGAAAATGACTTCGGTTGAAAATTCGGTGCGAAAAGCTCAATTTTCAAATCAGGTCGAATTGTGAGACAGGGGCTGTCAATGAAAGTTTAGAAAACAAAGTCGCATTCTCGCGAAATTGTCACCGAAGTATTTTTCCACTGTGGACTCTTCTCTCCACCGACTGAAGAGTGATAAAGTTACGTGGAAATACATACAGTGAAATTCAGGAAAATTAGGCACGAAATTCAGCGAAATTCGGAAAAAAATCAGCAAAATGCATTCGGCATGTGTGGAAAAATCATTCGCTTTTTGGTAAATACGCATATATTATTATTATTTTTTTTATTGTTATTATTTGTCCAAAAACAACAACAAAAAGAATTGGTTGCTGTGTCTTAACTATAAGTGAAATTAACTATAGCGGTCCAAATGACGTATCGTCATTTTTGTGAATTTTGGGTTTGAAAATCAGTCAGTCGATCATGCAGACTGTCGCACTGTTCAGAAGGTTCTCTCTCAAGAACTCAACTTTTCCCATTCGTAATTGGACCAAAGTCCACTCAGAAGCACATTATTCCGATTGTTGAATGACTTTCTATAGGTCCTCTGATGGTTCCATGATTTTACAATAACTCGTTTATTGCGCATGTTTATGGGTTTCGCAGAAACAAACCTTTTAGAACCCAACCCAGCCTTTTCTAACTTTGAAACGCAATAGGTAATTGTCTCCTTCCAGCCCGTCTCCTGCGTATTAAGCACTGCAGATCTCCGCGTGACGTCACAGAGAATACAACAATGCCTCCGAAATCATGCCGCCGCGCGTGCATATAGAACAACCCTATTGAATCTAAGAAAAAAGGTCACTTGATTAGGACCGTTCCCTCACAAATTGAGAAATTAAAATTGCATTTGAGCAATCTGCGATGCGGCCTCCTTGCAATCAAGAATTCTTTCAATGTGTGCAAACCTTGTTGGTTGAAACCCGTTGACTTGGGAAGGCTTAATTAAAATTTTATACGTGCCCTTTGAGGGTCCATATAGATATACCAAACAATCACAACCTTATTCTTGATTGTAACAGCAATATCTAATCTCGATTCAACAAACGGCGGAAGATTGAGTTTCCATATCTTCAATTTGATTTTGCCTGGAATATCGGCTTTTCCAAACCAGCTTCTGCAACATTATCAACAGTTATTCTGACGGCAGCTTAAATGTTTAGAAGTTTAGCAGCAGTGGCGTCATTTCGGGTTATCGCATCAGGGGGCACTCGTTTGAGGAGTTGCGGGCCAACCCAGTGGGAGAGAGGGGGTGCCTCCGTGTAACTATTGGATCTGGGCTGTGTCTCTTGCGGGGGTCGGGGGAGGTGCCCTCCAGAGGCTGAAGAAATTTCGAAATGTGGAGTTCATTTTTGGGTGTTCATATCCGTATTGAATCTGGTTTCTCATTGGTGTGACGTCTGGGGTATGGAAATCAATACGTCAAAGACTAAGGCTATGATATTTTCTAGGCGCCATAAAAGTCCCATCATGCAAGTTGTTCACTACAATATAAATAGCCAACCCATTGAAAACGTTGTTCGCTTCAAATATCTGGGGGTTGTGATTAACCAAAATTTGACTTGGCGAGACCACAAATTCCATTTGCAGCAAGGCCAGAAGCACACTTGCCTTCGTCAACAGAAACATGAGATTTTCTTCGCAAAAAGCCAAATTAAAGGCTTATTTATCACTTGTTTTGCCCATAATCGAGTACGCATCGGCCGTGTGGGATCCTGTATGTCAGGGTGAAATCGCGCAGATTGAAATGGTTCAGAGGAGAGCAGCTAGGATTATAACAGGATCGTTTTCAAGGACTGTCAGTGTCACCCGACTTCTCCAAGATCTTGGTTTAGGCTCTCTGGCTAGCAGGCGTAAGGAACATAGGCTAAATCTTTTCAAAGACATAGTTACTCACTCCGTGAATTTTTGTCTTCCGTCTGCTTATTTTATCAAGCCTATTCAGAGTCGGACAGATAACGGGCTCTCTCATAGCTCTCCAATTTCCAAGACAAACATTCTTTTTAACTCATTCTTTCCCAGGACCATCCGAGACTGGAATAGTCTGCCCCCTGCCTCACACATCATCTCTCGTACTCTGACATCCCTGGGCGTCACACCACTTGCCCATTTTTAATTTAGTGACTTCTGATACCTGCCCCGCTATTGTTTTGTTGCCTGCTTGTTTGATGTTTGTTGTGTGTTTTTGACTCGGAGTTCTGCTCTACGTTCTGCTTGTTTGATGTTTGTTGTGTGTTTTTGACTCGGAGTTCTGCTCTACGTTCTGTCACCATTAACTTTGTGACAGTATTGAATGCAATAATAATAATAATATAATAATAATAATATAGGCGTTCCAGAGGCCAAATTTCCCGCCAAGGCGAGCCTCTGAAGCACATGCGAAGGGGGCAAGCGGGCCGCCGGGGCCATCTCGGCTCATCTCTCTTCAGCAGCAGTCACCCCCTGTTCCCCCACCCGAAATGACGGCTCTACATTTGAGTATGTAATCGCGTGAAATTGGACCCTTTCACCAACAGTTTGCTTCCTATACAGAAAACTCGCAGAGCTCAGGACAATGCCGTGCGTTCAAAACCACAAATTGCTGTGCGCACAAAGGCCAAAATTGATGTGGAGTTAATCCTGCCTTTAGCCTTCAGGCAGAAATTAATTCGGCTGCATAAGGCAACAGTCGAAAAACCAATCATCAGCACACAAAGTAAGGGCAGGCCAACTTTTGATTGTCGCATGTGTACACAAACCGCCAAATCACTTCGAACGCAGGATTTCATCTTATTGTTGATGACAACATGCATCACAAAACAGAATGACACTCGTGTGATGCGTGAAACTGCATCTGGCCGCGTCGAAGTTGGATGGCCCCAACAGTTAACCTTCTGAATTTCACCCATGTTCGAAGTGTTTTGACAAAAAAGCCCTGTTTTGAAAATCAAACCGCAGCAGATTTCCGTTTTGCAAGTTTTGCGGGCATTGCCTCGGTTTTGCACTCAGCCATTCCCAATCAGCGTTTTTGCACGCAGCCACCAACCACTGGCACTTCGCCTTTTTTGTATCCTGCGGATCGATTTGGCAACACTGCAGGCCAATGCGCCAACAGGCACCAGGAAATTCGCCAAACAAATACCACCATGCAACTTTGGTTTGAATTTACACGAATTTTTCATCGAGAAATTCTGCCGAAATAAAACTCGCCAAACTCGTGCAGCGATCCGATAAAAACTAAGCAGTGATTTAGGTCCTAGCTGCAGCCTCAAAGACAGTGACCGCCGTAAGTCTTCGAACATGGTGGAGAATTTCAATATCCTGGCCAACAGTCCAAAGCTCAATCTCAACTTGCTTCAGCTTCAGACGTTTTTCGCATTTTTCAAGTGTTTTGCGGCGCTTGATCATGCTTCCGAGTTTGTTGTGATAATTATAACAGCAAACGCTCAGGTCAGACGACCATTGGCAAGGCAGTGTTCGCCTATATTGTTCAGTTTCCAGACTGCATTCTGCCGTGTTTATCCGGTAATAACGCGTCTGCGTTTGCTCGATGAGTCGACAAGATGTTTATCATTGGAGTTTATTTACATGGTCACCCCATAGGTGGAAGATTTAACCTGGAAGTTTTGGGTTAAGTCATTTATACGGGGGGACACAATTGCACGGCAACCGGGAACAGTTTTTAAGAAAACAGCAGTACCCTTAGCCGTGCAATAGTGTCCCCCCTTTGGCACCAGCATACGGCACAGGGTGTGCCTTATTTCTCTGGAGGGTGGGTAGTCGGTTGAGATAGGTTAATGCAGGCGCTTTGGATAGGTTAAGTTAAGTTTGGTTTGGTAGGTTCGGTTAGGTCGTTAGGTTAGGTTAGGTTAAAGTAGGTTAGGTTAGGTTAGAGTAGGTTAGGTAAGGTTAGGTTAGGTTAGGTTAGGTTAGGGTTCTCTGTGCAGTGTACCTTTACTAAAAACAACCAAATGAACCTATACGAAAAACAACCTCGACCCAATCTAATCCAATCTTACCAACCTGACCTAACCTAACCTAACCTAACCTAACCTAACCTACTCTAACCTAACCAAACCTAACGACGCAACCGAACCTACCTACCTAGGGGGGACACCCTTATGTCGTTTTATACGTCCTTCCTGCAAGAAAAGTCAAAGTTAATCCTAAATTCCCCTGGGTTAATCCAAAGCTAAGCAAATTACTCCGAAAAACGGCGTGTCCACGCCAAATTCAGACGTACTGGCTCCCATTCTGATCGGAGCGCCTATTGCCGGCTAAGAACAGAATGCGCGGATTTAACTTCAGATCTGTCTACATCTTTCATAAACAACACTCTGGAAGACAAACACTGCAGGAAATTTTGGCGATATTTAAAGTCACTGAAAGAATGCAGCAGTGTCCCCGCCTTGCTTACATCCACTGGTGCCACAGTCGTTGAGTCCATTGAGATAGCAAATGTTTTGAACAATTATTTTTCAAGCGTTTTCTCTGTTAAACGTGATTTTCCTATTCCCCCTTTTAATGATGATTTCTCAAGTTCCTTACCCTCCATTTTTCCCTCAGGTGTTAAGAAGCTCTTCACCTCCATAAACCCAAAAAAGGCAATGGGTCCTGATGGCTTGCCTGGTCGACTACTGAAAGAGCTTGCCCCTGCCTGAGTACCATTTTTACCGCCTTCTTCTCGCAAATAATCCAAATTGGTGAGCTGCCTCGCGACTGGAAGAAAGCAATGGTGGTACCCATCAAGAAAAAAGGTTTACCATCAAATAGACCCGAGAGTTATCGGCCCATTTCCCTCACTTGCATTTGTCTAAAATCTTTGAACAAGTTTTGGCCACCACCATCAGGAAATTCTTATCTGACAATGAAATTCTTCATCCAAATCAGTTTGGGTTTAGACCAAATATGTCATGTGAATCTCAAGTCCTTTTATTAGTAGATGAACTTGGTAGAAACATGGATATTGGCCTTGTCACTCACGCCATCTTCCTTGATTTTACAAAGGCATTTGATCTTGTCCCGCATGATCAACTCCTGTCCAAACTGCAGGGCCTAGATTTCCCTCCCTTTATCCTCCGCCTTTTATCAAGTTTTTTAGAATCCAGGACCCAAATGGTGCAAGTTCAGTCAGCCACTTCTACGGAGTCGTTCGTCACCTCTGGTGTCCCCCAGGGTAGTGTGTTGGGCCCACTTTTATTCCTGATTTACATAAATGACATTTCTCTCGGTATTACCTCTGGCATCCGCCTGTTTGCAGATGACGTCGTCCTTTTCAGGGCAATCACATCCCCTGCAGACTCGGAGCTGCTGCAGTCTGACCTCAACCGGGTTTCCGCATGGTGCGATGCCTGGGGTATGCAGGTCAACCCCGCTAAAACGAAATCCATGTCCTTCTCCCGTCGCCGCAAGAATACATTTTGTGACGCAACATACTTCATAAATGGAAACCAAATTGAAAATGTCTCCCTTTTTAAGTACTTGGTTGTTTGATTTCAACCGATCTGTCGTGGAAGGATCACATCAATTTCACTTGTGATAAAGCCAGTAAAGCTCTTTGTTTCATATCAAGAAATATTCGTTACTCCTCCCGTCGAGCCAAGGTTAAGGCATACCTAGCTTCTGTCCTACCAATCCTGGAATATGCTTGTTCGGTGTGGGATCCTGTTACTCGTGCGGACGCATCTAGGGTGGAAATGATCCAAAGGAGGGCTGCTCGCATGATAACAGGATCTTTTGAACGCGGCGTGAGTGTTTCCGGTTTGATGAAGGAACTTGATTTAACCCCCTTGTCACAACGACGCCAAGAACGCCGAATTAAATTGTTGAGTGATATTGTTACACATTCCTCAATTTTTCTTTACCAACGAACTATTCCATTAAACTTAATCAGCGTAGAACAGATAATGGCCTGGCACTCACTGGTCCGGTTTGCAGTACCAATCGATTTTTTAATTCTTTCTTCCCCCGCACCATTCGAGATTGGAATTCTCTCCCCTCTGCATCCCCCACAATTTTGAGAGCAAAAGCATCCCTAGGCATCGCACCTTGCAACAACTCTTGTAACTGATCATGACTCTTCTTTTGTTGCCAATCTGTTTTCGCCCTTGTCTTTTAAAATGTTTTGACAATTTTTAATTTTAACCATTGACTCAGATTTGTTCGTCGTTCTGCCACCATTGCCTTTGTGGACAGTATTGTTTAAATAATAATAATAATAATAATAATAATAACCTACGTTAACTTATGCGCCTAATTAACCTATCTCAACCGAATACCCACCCTCCAAGAAATAAGGCACACCCTGTGCCGTATGCTGGTGCCAAAGGGGGGACACTATTGCACGGCTAAGGGTACTGCTGTTTTCTTAAAAACTGTTCCCTGTTGCCGTGCAATTGTGTCCCCCCGTATAAATGACTTAACCCGAAGTTTTTTACCGGTGCAAAATTTCAACGAAAATTTATGTATCGTTTTGGAATTTGGCAATATTCGCATCTTGGCTGCGCATTGTCATTTCTCATCGTCAAAATACACCCCGCAACTGTTACAAATTTCAAGGGGGTGCCTTTCTTCAGTGCAGTTCCGCTTTGGTGCAATTTTTCGAGAAAGTTTTCGTCGATTATTCCAAGGTTTCTGACCCAAAGAAATACAAGCAGTTCTCTTTGTGGCAAACCGAATGAATGAAATAGATATATTTGGGTTATGTCGTTTATAAGGGGGGACACAATTGCACGGCAACAGGGACACATTTTCAGAAAAAAGCTGTACTCTTAGCCGTGCAATAGTGTCCCCCCTTATAGGCTCCTGCAGACTGTACAGGGTGTGCTTTTTCTCTGTCGTGCAATTGTGTACTCCTCAAACGGTTTTCTTTTGCATTTTCGTTGCTATACTGCCTGCATTATTTTTTCTTATTCTGTATCTGTAATTGGGGGCTGAGCAAATCATGGGGTTTAGTCGCTTGATATTTATGAATTTATTTATTTATTTATTGGTACAATACTGCTTCAAAAGAAG
Organism: Sinentomon sp. SZTP_YWyxl; assembly: GCA_030068105.1. NCBI lineage: Eukaryota > Metazoa > Arthropoda > Protura > Sinentomata > Sinentomidae > Sinentomon > Sinentomon sp. SZTP_YWyxl. The sequence continues at coordinate 14,245 of JASGXE010017613.1, forward strand.
GGAAGCAGACAATAGACAATAGAAAAAGATCAATATGGCAAGGACAAGGCAATGATATCAACTGAGGAAGGAAAAAAAAAAAAAAAAAAAAAAAAAAAAAAACATCTACGGATTGTTTTGTGGTGTGACTGCCTAAGAGATGTGATATAAGAGGTGTGAATAAGAGGTGTGATATTAAGAGATCGCGCAGGAGATCAGGTCAGATTATTTGGTCAGATTGGATTGGATTGGGTCCAGGTTGTTTGAAGTAAAGGTACACTGCACAGAGCCTAACCTGACCTAACCTAACCTAACCTAATCAAGCCTAACCTAACCTAACCTAACGACCTAACCGAACCAAACCCAACTTAACTTAACCTAAATGCAAAGCGCTCAATTTATCCCAACCGACTACCCACCCTCCAGAGAAATAAGGCACACCATGTGCCGTACGCTGGTGCCAAAGGGGGGACACAATTGCACGGCTAAGGGTACAGCTTAAATCTGAAAATATTTCCCTGTTGCCGTGCAATTGTGCCCCCCCCCGTATAAATGACTTATCCCATATATTTTTCTCGTGCATATGGGGTGAGCATGGGAGCTTTATTTCCACCCGTCGAACACCTGCTGCTGTGCTAAAAATTCGGCAGTGGAATCATTGTCAGGGTCGCCATTTCGGGGAAGGAGAGGGCCATTGCCCCAACTGCCGTTTTGTTCGGTGCGAAATTTGTGCATTTTGTTATGTGCGAAATTGAATCGGTGCCAGAACACGGAACATATTGAACCCACAATAATCCCCAAGTTTCAAAAAATCTTTAACCCCTGGGGGCTCCCATGACGCCCAGCCAAGGGTTCCGAGGCGGAACCTCGCTGGGAATTCGTCCCAGACCCCAGTTGCTGGGAGCTCTGTCACCCAGACCCCCTGGATCGCTGCCCATGATCCTTCCATGAAAATGCCCCATTTACGAAAACCTGGAATGTACCTATAGTTTGTTTTCCTATAATGCGTGTCGCAGTGCTAAAAATGGGAATTCTTCTGCGGATAGATGTGAACGTATTTTGCATTGAAGGCCAAGGAATAACCATATGCAGCGCTCACCTGCGAATGTGCAAAAGACTGTGTGAAGTGGACCCAGGAAAAGGTCGGCAAAATTTTCTATTTTGTGAGATCTGGTAGTGCTTTCGTGCTTACGCCTGTTGAAATAACAACTGTTGTTGGTCGTCTTCTGTGAAAAATGAAGTCATTCATTTCCCGAAACACATACAGGTAGGTAGGTACCTAAACCTGGGGTGATTGCGTGCGGTGTGTGCCAAACTTGCGTCAGCTTCGTATGATTGAAGATGTCTGTTCCAAACAAAGCTAGGCCAATATCGGAACAATGGCGTGCCTGAAATGCATTAATTTTTGCTAATTTTTTGTGACGTCATTTTGGCGCCGTCAGTTACGAAGACTGTACCAAAACGGTGAGGACGTGAGAGAGGGAGGAGAGATAGGGAGGAAGGAGAGCGAGAGTGAGTGAGATGGAGAGAGCGAGTGAGAGGGAGGGTGAGAGGGAGGGAGGGAGGGAGGGAGGGAGGGAGGGAGGGAGAGGGAGGAGTGAGAGAGGCGGTGCTTTTCAGCGGTCTTTGATAATAACTTTCAACTGTAACATTCAACTATAACTTTCACTTGTGAGAAAGCTAGTTGCACCCTCCGCTTCATATCCAGAAATATGCGACATGCTTCCAGAACAGCCAAACTCAAAGCCTACTATTCGCTAGTGCTCCCAATTCTGGAGTATGCTTGTGCTGTCTGGGATCCCATTACTCAGTGTGATATTTCAAAAATCGAGATGATCCAGAGAAGAGCTGCTCGTATAATAACTGGATCATTTTCACACGATATTAGCGTCTCCGCTCTATTGAAGGACCTCGGCTTAGTTTCACTGGCATCGCGGAGGAGAGACCGCAGGATAAAACTTTTCAGCGATATTTTTACCCATGCTTACAACTTCTCCATGCCATCTTGCTATGCATTGAAACCCAACCAGCGCAGAACAGACAATGGGCTTTCCTTCGCAGCTCCCTTTTGTACCTCGAATCAACTCTTGAATTCCTTTTTCCATCGCACTATACGCGATTGGAATGCACTGCCTGCTTCCTCACCCATCATACGGAGAACGTCTGCATCCCTTGGCGTCACACCAACGTAATGCATCTTCTATTCCTCCTTCCCATTTTCATTCGATCGTTTTTGACTTCTCGTTTTTAACTTTTCATTGACTAACATTGTTTTTAACTATATTGACTCGGAACTTTGTTCCACGTCTTCTGCCATCTAAGTTTGTAGCAGTATTGCGACAATAATAATAAATAATAATAATAATAATGCATGTGAAGACAAGAGCCAGATATTATGATGTGATAAACCGTCAATACCAACATCATTTGGCCCGGCGCTCGAAAGCGATCTTCAGGGTCTGTTTAATCCTTCGAGAATTGGAGAAATTCCAGAGGTCAGGCGAAAATAGTGATCATCCACAAGACTTCATACCGTTTCACGCATCACAAGAATGCCATGTGTTTCGAAACGCATCTTTGCCATTGATTCCAAGCGGCGGCGTTTGAGTCAAACGCAGTCTATCGAATGGAACTGTTAGAACGGCTTTGGCGAAGAGTATTTGTTGGCCAACACATTAACAAAAACCGACGCAGATCTCACAAGCATTCCTTTCCCTACCTGTGGTGCATATCCGTTTATTTCATTTCAGTTGTCTTCGGTGTGGTCTGTTCCAACGTTGTGTTCAAGTTTCACATCACTGTTGCGTGATCTTGTCTGCTCTTGTGTCCAATTCTTGCAAGCTTTTCAGTCTTTAATTTTGTGCACCTTCATGAATGGAGTGCTGTGGTAGATTCCCAAAATATTTCATATTGCCCATCATACGATTTTACACGATCCACATGGCCCTCATTGCCCATAATATTTTACAATGCACATGGGATTTTTCATTGGAAATGAGATTTTACACTGCACATAAGTTGACATTACCCATATAAGATTTTACATTGCCCATGAGATTTACATTGCCCATAAAATATCATGACATTGCGCCGTTAAATTTTTTTTTGTTGTCCGACAATGATATTGCATTGCTCATAAATTTACACTCCCTGCAAAATTTTGCACTCTCCATATGATTTTACACTGCCCATTTATGATTTCACATTGCCCCCATTTGCCCAAGATTTTACATTGACCTTGAGATTTTACACTGCCTAAGATTTTACATGATTTTATACATTATCCAACAGCTTTCATTGCCGATAATTTTTTTTTCCTTGGCGGAATAGTAGTTTATCTTTCCTTTTAAGCGAATTGCTGGCGTTTCTTGCAGAAAGTTAGTCATACTTTACTCGCCAGAAGATTCGATATTATTTTTCATGTCTTTCACAAGTTGATAGGTACGGTACTATGCATATAGTTAGGTGCGCAAAGCTGCAAGTCGCATCTAACGCCCTAAATCTTCTGATCAAAACTTTCAAAAACAAGTTGGTAAGAATTTTCCGGTGGTTGTTTCATCAAGTGCGTTGTTGACTGAATGGACACTTTGTCGCGTGACCCATTCGGTGGGAGTGTGACTGAATAGAAGCCTGTTCCGAAACAGGATCACCTCCGAAGCAAAGCTACCAATAGCTGCAAGATGCGAGTGGAAGTGGAATGGTCCACACTTCGTCGCATGACCTATTCGGTGCGAGTGTGACTGAATGGCAACCTGTTCCGAAACGAAGCGAACGACATGTGCAAGACGGAGGTGGAAGTGATAGTGCAACGGGTCAACACCAGCAGACACTTCGTCGCATGACCCATTCGGTGGGAGTATGACTGAATGGAAACCTGTTCCTAATCAGATTCACCTCCGATAAAAAACGAACGACAGGTGCAAGATGGAGGTGGAAGTGATAGTGCAACGGGTCAACACCAGCAGACACTTCGTCGCATGACCCATTCGATGGGAGTGTGACTGAATGGAAACCTGTTCCGGCGAACGACAGCTGCAAGACGGAGGTGGAAGTAATAGTGCAACGGGTCAACACCAGCAGACACTTCGTCGCATGACCCATTGGGTGGGAGTTTCAAGAGCAGAGAAAGAGCAGCAGAGAGAGATAAGTGTCAGTCGCAGCTGCAGGGGTAGCATAACCCCAAACAGCGGTACGACCCTCCTCCGCACCCTAATTCGGCAGAATTCCGGCAGCAGTCCGTCGCTCTACGCATTCTGTCGCTCTGGAAGCGATAGCATTGACGAAGCCTGCGAGGCAGAGGGTCTTACAGGAGTGGGCTGCGAGGATGTCAGTTCATCGGCCCCGGACGACAGAAGGGTGCAGTCAGTTTGGAAAGATGAACACCCCCACTGCGATCGGCTCCTTCAGCCCTTCGCCCACCCTTCCTCCTGCTACCTGTCCTCCCGAGCATCGTCTAACGTCGAGATCCGAGGGGGTAGCCTCGAATCAGTGAGAAGCTATCGAATTTACAGCAAACAGCTAAGCGACTCCTGCCAATCGCGGTCAAGTGTCGAGGAGATCCCGAACACTAGTATCCCGCGCGCCTCGTCGCTAACACTTCCGCTTCACACACACGTGTCGGGGGAGTGCACCCGTGGTATAACAATCGTTTCGCCACACTCTCTGCAATCAGGCTTCATCTGCTCTGCTACATCCTGCACGCTCAGGACTAGAAGGAAAAAGGCGCTCATTCTGCCGAAGTTGATTCTTCCAAGATCAGTGCTATGCGAAAACACAGTTCCGTAAGTCATTTGCAAGAAAATACCTTTCTGTGAGTAGCCAAATTGCTTCACTATATAAGTTTCGCTTTCTGTCTAATCACCTCATAAATATGTTCGGAGTTTACCAGACTTCATAAGCTGTTCTGGTTGAACAAAAGTTCAAAATATATGCAATCGCAAGCTTAAACCACTCTATAAAAGGTAGGCCAACATTTTTTTAGCTGTCTTGCCCATTCCATGTTTCTAAACTGGTTTTCTTCCGACACATCTGGGTCATCCTGTAGCAAATGTTTTGACATTTGACTTTATTTTGGAGTAGGCGATCTATAACCATACATTCTTTGTATCCGACCCTAGTCAGTCAACCAGAAGCCACCCTCTATCCCTTATATCCAATTATCCAATTTTGAAATCCAGCACATCACATGCACCTACATAGTCACTCGAAAGTAACTAAGACTAAGGCAGAGACATTTGAGCAATCTGATCGCATTGATTGCGCCTGCAATAACACTGCAATCGCAGCTGGTTTGGTTTCAATGATCTTGGACTTCATGGCTGCCGACGGCTGACGTTTTGAACGTCTACGTTGCGCGGCGCAAATAGTCAAAAGTGATTTTCTGGCGCAATAAGTTACTTTTGAACCACCCTATATGAAAATAGGCCTATCGTATCACCGACGTGCTGTTATCAACAAACAGGATTTGTTGAACATTTTAGTTGGATTTCACTTTTCCATAACGAGGCACCAGAAGTAGCAGCTATAGGTGACAAGAAACTATTTTCGCAAATTTGCAACTTTCTTCCTTGTTTGGTATCTCTACGAGTAGAAGAGTCGCCCAACTATTGGCAAATGGCATTAGGCCTGTGCATGGAGCATGAGCATCCTTGAGATGCCTGGGGATCCCATACCTATATGTATAGTCTCAACATGAAAAAACTCTTCAGGTTATGACGCAATCGCAGGGTAGACTAAACCTCATGGTGCATCCCAAAGAAGTTTGCTTGCGCGGAGGACAAAAGGTATTCGTAGAGTGGACGCTGTGCCCACAGTGTGTTCCAAAGATAATTATGCCTCAGATCTCCTGCAACTGCTTTCGCCCTTGGGTTCGTTTTGTGATGAAGCATATACGGAGCTAATCAAAAGTCCTCGAACATAGGCGATATTTTAAAGCACATGTTATTACAGGTGCCATCTGATTTCTACAGGGTTTGGTACAACTTCACGCCTCACACGAGTCCATGATGTCTTGCGGCGCGTGCTGCCATTGATTCTAAATGGCGCCTGAGCTGTTAATGAACTCCCATGTTCGAAGATTTTTGACAAGCAGTGTACATAGCCTGAACTCGAGTGTTCCTGTTCAATTTGATTAACTGTTGCAAAGAATGCTTTCAGTTGATTTTAAATTTTTCATTCCTGTTTGTACTCCTTCAGCATCGCGCATTTTTCATGAGCTTTTTTTACCTGCGGCTTTTGTCTGTGTGATATTGGAAAGAGGAAACTCCAAAGATATAGAAACATGTTATACGAACGCATGAACATATCAGCGAACAGAATTGACTTCTGCTCTGTACAAATCAGTGAATTTTTGACACACTGCATCATTTGCAGACTTTCGACTCATCGGTGCGTCCCAGCAAAAGTTCCACACACAAGCATTTTGCATTTCAGCGATACCGTTGCGAATCATACGTATACAGAGCCATTCTGAATACCCGGGCCACACAAGATTTTATTCAGACTTTTGAAGCAAGGGGCAATGTTATTCCACATCTCGCATGCACCGCAAAACACATTACACGAAGGAATGCATTTAACGGCGTTTTACGAGATGGGGAATTGCATTGCCCCGTGCTTCAAAAGTCTGAAAACAATCTCCTCTGGCCCGGGTATTTAGAATGGCTCCGTATACGAGTAGCTTATTCTTTTCCTCTTACCCCCGCCATGCCTTACCTTTTCCCTCGTAGGTACTCCTTTTATTCCTCTTGCCCGTTGTACCTGTGTGTACTGTTTTATCTTTTATCTTTCCTCTTTCCACCGCACTTATTCTCCTCGATCAAAATGCACTTTTGAAGCTATTTATGAAAATTATTCACGCGGAATGAAAACAGCTGCATGCGCTTGCTTTATTCACATGTACTCAGACATTCAAAATACCCGGGCCATTGGAGATTTTTGTCACAATTTGAAGCGCGGGGCAATGCTATTCCCCATCTCGTAAGCGCTGTTAAATGTATTCCTTCATGTAATGTGTTTTGCGGAGCATGCTAAATGGGGAATTACATTGCCCCGTGCTTCAAAAGTCTGAAAAAAGTCGCCTATGGTCCTGGTATTCAGAATGGCTCCGTATAGGTACTCATGCATTCATACAACTGGAAAATGACGCAATCCGAGCTTCTGATGGCGCCAATCAAATCCGCGTTGAGGAGGATCTGTTTTCGTTTTCGTTTTGGCCCGGTCATGTTTTCACAGTCCTTTCCTGCTGCGATGAATCATCATTCCCTCGAATGTATATGTTTTCCCGTTTAAATGTTGCCTCCGGACTGTTTTAGCTTTCTTTTTACTCCAATGCGGGCGGTAGAAATTAAAGCGTCAGAGCGCGACAAAGTTTTCAACTTTCCAGAAGTGTCATATTTTGACCTCGATTTTTTACATATAAAATATTCCCGTAAAATTTTTACATGGAAAAAAATCACTCTTTTACGGTGGAGACACGATGTTGAGGTATAGCGTTATGCCTCTGCAGAAGCAGCGAAATAAGCAAAACCGGTGACATGATGTGCGACATAAGTTGAGGTATAAGGCAAAAATTTATATCCGACCTAATTTTTCTGCCACAACAGAAGTTATTCCGAGGCTGCTTAAACCGGAGACACGATATGCGGAATAAGTTATGCCATAGCAGAAAACATCATTTTCCGGTCAGTTTTCTGCTCCAACTTTATTCCGCCGCTGGCGAGGGTTTAAGTTCAGGTATAACGATTTATTGATGACGAGAATCGATACTTGTAGCTTGATTTGCTCATGAAAATCATCGGAATGGCCCATGCACTATATTCATCGGTGTCTCACTACAGTTTTCATTCATCGGTGCATGTCGAACACCAGAATCGGTCGCACAGGTGCACAAAAAACAGGTGCACAGAAAACGTCCGTCGTATCCGTAGAAAAGCGCGGCATTGCAGGATTCTTTGCAACTGTTTGGGACTATTTCGGCAAAAAAGTGATCTGCAGCGTGCGCGATCCAAAAATAATCGCTGTAACCTTCTCACGGCGAGTTTCTTGATCCCAGTAAAACGGATCTTCATAGGTGTGTAAAATATACAGGGTGTCCCGTAAATCAACCACCACAAATATCAGAATAGATTCCCCAGGACCATACAAATCGAACTTATTCATTGGAAAAAGTGATCCGACCCCCATTTCTGAGTTATGCCCCCAAAACTCCTCCAAAATGGACCTATTTGGGGTATTCATGGGGGAGGTAAGATTTCACCATAGAAAAGTCAAAGTTTCAGAACAGGTACTATGGAACAAGGAAAACAAAAAATGTTCAGTGACAAAATACGCTCCGACCCCCCATATCCACGCAGTGGCCTGCCAAAAAAGCTAGAAAAACCCGATTTGGGGTTGCTTTGGGGTAACTGAGATATGGCGATTATGGGTCGTCGTATAAAAGTGATAGTTCGCAGCCATATTCACAAAGGTACTGAACAAACAATATTCAGACAAAAAAGTCATCCGACCCTCCGTTTCCACGCAGGAGCCACTCAAAAACCGCTAAAAAGCTTCTCGTTTTCGTGGGGCTCCTATTGTTACCATGATAATGTTGTGGGTTGCCATGGCAACAACGGGAACCCCCCGAATAACGAGAAGCTTTTTAGCGGTTTTTGAGTGGCTCCTGCGTGGAAACGGAGGGTCGGATGACTTTTTTGTCTGAATATTGTTTGTTCAGTATACCTTTGTGAATATGGCTGCGAACTATCACTTTTATACGACGACCCATAATCGCCATATCTCAGTTACCCCAAAGCAACCCCAAATCGGGCTTTTCTGGCTTTTTGGCGGGCCACTGCGTGGACATGGGGGGTCAGAGCGTATTTTGTCACTGAACATTTTTTGTTTTCCTTGTTCCATAGTACCTGTCCTGAAAATTCGACTGTTCTAAGGTGAAATCTTACCTCCCCCATGAATACCCCAAAATGGTCCATTTTGGGGAGGTTTGGGGGGGGCAAAACTCCGAAATGGGGGGTCGGATCACTTTTTGTCACTGATTAAGTTCGATTTGTATGGTCCTGTGGAATCTATTCTGATATTTTGGTGGTTGATTTACGGGACACCCTGTATACTTCACCACATTTCGTCGATGCCAAAAATTAAGGAAATGCAAGGAAATAGGATGCTGTTAGTCTTATATGACAATGAGTCCATTTTTGGGGCCTGCAAGACCGAAAACGGTTGTCGTGGGGCGTGGCGCATTTCTCCTTCCATACAGATAACATATCCTGAATGATTTTCGATTCTTTACGCTGTCTTGTCAAATTTGGCCGTTTCAAACCGAAAAGGATGCCTTGTTCATTCACAGGAATGTTGGGTGCCTTTGGAGTGTTGCCCAGCCATAAATCGGGGAAGCAGAATTGACGAGAAATTGGGCTGGCACGACTCGCAACGACGCAGAAGGCTGCGCTGCAGCAAAGTCTTTGTGGCCCCAAATTAGGTAGAAAAGGTTAGGTTAGGATAAACTAGTTAGGAGAGGATAGGTGTGGCAGATACGATGATTGGAGTTATACAAATCTGCAGTCTGTCCTGATACAAGTCCGTGCAGTTCCTGCGACCCCTTATACATCAGCAATGAGCAATGGGAAGTCGGAGCATTTTTATTCGGAATAAAGATTGATTCGTTTGGCAACGGGGGACACATCTGTGAGATAGGTACTTACCTACGGCCGTCCATTTCTGAAGCAGTCTTTACTCTATGCAACATTGCTGGGCCATCATGTCTCCAACGATACTGATGCGTGCGGTTTCTCCTTCACGTGTTGCGAAATATTCCCATGCCCCGCGCCCGACAAATGCGCAACCTCTCCTGTGTATTTGTCTGAACTTCAGCATAATCCCCTCAACAAATTCACAGCACTCGCCTGAGAATTTAAGGCAAATACGCAACCCCTCTGTGTTTTTGCCTCGTCAAAGGAGAAACCCCCTTGAGAAATTGTGGACAAATTCTCAATCACCCAAACCATATCAAATTTTTCATCTTTGTCTATTCGGAACACTTTATTCGTTGGATCATGTGCATATCATGGGTACCGGTTAATGGGGCGAAATTACAATAATTTGAGAAAAAATGAAAACATTTCTTTTTTAAATGCATTGCGTCGATTCCGAGATGTGGTGAATGCTGCGGCAGAGAGATCTTTGGCACTGATCTTCTGGTGTTTATTTTGTGAGAAATTGGGCTCCTCATGAAAAAAAAATATTTAACAATAAGCGAAAGGAATTTCTCTTCAAATTTTTTGCAATCTTCCCGGTTTAAGTGACCAAGACTCCAGAAGAAGGCAGGCGCGCCGCTAGAAATCAAAGATGATTAACTTCATCAAAGTTGTGCAATATGCATGAACTATTATTCAGGATATTTATTTTGCATTGCAAATGCCGATCGAAAGATCAGATTAGTTTCGAATCTCATCCACGACACACTCGCTTGCGCTTCACGACTGCTGCCGACCAGCTCACCAGCGCACCGCTGAAACTTATGGCTAAAACTGTGCGCCGAACGAAACGTGACGTCACTGACCACTGTCAGCCAATCGCGGGTCGCGTATTCTTATTCCGCAGTTAAAGCAGAAGATGATGTCTCCGGTATAAAGTTGAGGCAGAAATCCAAGCGCACAAAAATATCTGCCACAGGTTGGGGTTTTTCCTCGGCATAAATGGACATCATGTCGCCGACTTTTTCTGCCGGAACTTTATGTCGCAGTTACGGCATAAAACAGCAACGGCATATTTTCTGCCACAACAATTTATACCTCAACATCGTGTCTCCACCGATGATCGAAAATAAAACAAAAAGCCCATTGTTATGTTTTTTGCAATGCAGCTGACAATGCTGGAGCTCTCCGCAAGAAAAAGGCTACGCTATGTCCAATCAGGGGGCGGACCGTATACCCACGTATACCTACATTTCTATGATTTTCCCGCAGCTTTCATTTTGTGTTTCGATCTTTCCCCAAACGACCTTTGAACATGCTTTACTTTTTAGTAGTTCTTAATGTTCCTTAAAATTATGTTTTTTTCCTATATTTTCCCAATGAAGTTTTTCCTTATTGGAGAGTCATTTACGTCAAAAGGAAAATTTCAAGCATACACGAATAAGCATCATCATCATTATCATAAGCGATTACTTCCCTTGCAAAGACTTATTTTAGTGATGGTTCGCATATCGTCACCGGCGGCAGCTGGAGCGAATTCAGATGGCGGTAAGAGCGACCGCCCCTCCGTTCTCTGGAAACACATCTTTGCGCTATTTCAGTACGGAGGAACGCAAATTTCGCATTCCAATTGAACTCCATTCTGCAATTTCTTCAATATCATTGGGAATCCGTCCCCCAGACCCCCTGTCAAGGGTCGCTGTCCCTGGAACTCTGATGGGGCTTTATGCACTATACACCCCTGAATCGCTGGCGCTCACTCCCCTCGGCAGAGGGCTGAATCCGCCACTGGATACCAGCAATCATGATGACATTCAAGTCACGAAATCACTCTGAGACTCGTTATTTCTACTCTTTGATTCATCTAAAATTGCTGAACAGGGTGTTTAAAAATCCACTGTTTTGTTTATTATGGTTTTACCATGCACAACTTCGTTTTTTTTCCTTAAATCTTCTCCTCCAAACCGAGTAATGGTTCAAAGCCGTGCTTAAGTTGCATCAAAGGCAGCACAGCAGCTGCGAGGAGGGATGTTAGACGGAGACAGGCTGGTAAGGTTCCAGATTTGGCAACGATTGTCACGAAAATGCGATTGTGACGAAAAATGCACTTTTTGTCCTGAGTGTTTCCAGTTTAATCAATGGGATCCTTGCCGCTGGTATAAATTTCAGTCAAACTTTATATTGTTTCTTTGCTGTTGGCCGCGAAAGCCACCTCTGCTTTACTTTTAATGCATTATGGTTTGTACAGCGTTCTTCGAAGTATATAGGTAATAATTATTGTACTTATTCGGCAGTATTCCGAACTGCGGTATCGTTGAAAAGCTTTCTCACAATGTTTGACATTGCTCAATCTTTTCGCCAATCGAAAAGCCAGTTTGTATAGTTGCGAATACCTATTATATTCACTAATTTGTTCACCGTTAAAGAGAATGCAAAAAGAAAACGTTTCAAAAATAATAACTATTGCTCCTTTTGTTTATACAATTGAAATGAAACATCATTAATATTGTCATTGAGTGGAACAGACATTTCAAAGAATTCGAAGTTCATGCTTCGCCCTCGACACAATAAAATTAAATGACAGAAATTGTACAATTTCAGCAGACTTATTTAAAACTTTGTTTTGTATCCTGTTTATTCGAGAAACTTCAACAGTTTTGGAATGCACTTGATCATTTTATGCGTGAATTCTCAAAATGCAGCACTTCCTGTTCCTGGGCGAGGCGAAGAGTTACCTAGATATGTGTCGTACAGTGGGAGAAATAATGTTCCCATAGATAGGCCCTACGTGTATTTTTCCCATCTGTCGCCTCCGTAACCTTTTCCCTTTCTTTTTGCTCATGCGCAGGCCGTAGAAATTATATCACCGGAATGCAAAAAATATCTTCTATACACTCCTTGTCAAAACTCTTCGAACATAGGAGTTCATTGTTTACTCAGGCGCCATTTTGAATCAATGGCCGCATGCGCAGCAAAACGTCATGACACTCGTGTGAGGCGTGAAGTTGCACCAAACCCTCTTGAAATTAAATGGCTCTTGTGTTACGAGTAACCAGTGCTTTAAAATATCGCCTATGTTCGAGGACTTTTGATAAGTCCGTATATACGGAGCTATTCTGAATACCCGGACCATAGGAGATTTTTTAAGACTTTTGAAGCACGGGGCAATGTAATTCCCCATTTCGCACGCGCTCACAAAACATGAAGGAATGCATTTAATGTCGCTTACTAGATGGGGAATAACATAGCCCCGTGCTTGAAAAGTCTGACAAAAATCTCCTGTGGCCCGGGTATTCAGAATGGCTCAGTACGTATAGAGATGTAACCTCGATAAAAAAGAGGCTCTTTCTTATTGCAGCCTGCATTCAATTTTTTGCTAAAATCTCACAAATTGCAATATTTTTCATGAATTGGTACATTATTCGTCATTCCATCACCATTTTAATCCCTACATCTGCAAGCGACTGGCAAATTTGCATTGGAATTTTGAATCAAACGGTGGTCGTGGCTCGTAGATGCTTTTGTGGAAAAATTTCCGAATGCGGCCGCCTCGCGCTAATGGCTCCCTTGCATGGATATCCACACGAAACACCTGCATGACGTGTTCGAGACTGCATGTATGTTTGCCACCTGTGTTGGAATTACACTTATGCTTTTCAAGTGGCGCTGCTCCAGCCTCCACAGCTGTCGTTGTGGAACGGTCCTATGAACTGCGATAATTGAAAAATACCACATTCCTATTCAACACCAGACTTCAATCTCACTCGCTGTTCGGTGTTTTTGCGTTCAAATTTGAGACAAACGTTTTTACCTGTTTTTGAAAAATCTGCACGTCACACTAATGTGATCATGTCCGTTTAGTTGTTGATGTTTCTCAACCTTCATCAGGTCGACCATCACTTCCCCGAAGTCTTTTGAGAATACTCTGCACAGCGCTGCAGATCTGACTCTTTGCGTCTCGGACAACATACATGGTATACGTAATTATTTCCATGCGAGTGAATTGAATGGCGAGAATTTCCGCTTCAGTCACGAAACGTCTGCTGGTAGAGTTATGCGTCAACAAAAATAAGGCGAATGGCATACTGACCATCAGCTGCTGTCAGAGGATTTTTTGCATCGTTATAGCGAGTCCACACATTCGCGATTTTGTCGCGTTGTCGCGTCGTCGCGCGCGTAAAAGTTGTTGAGTGCGACAACATCGCCTTGTGTGCAAACACTGCATGGTGTTTTTTGTTTTCTGCACGCGTGGCAATGTCGTTGTACCCGACAACTTTTACGCGCGCGACGACGCGACAACGCGACAAAATCGCGAATGTGTGGACACGCTATTACCCACCAACAGAGCTCTGCCTGCCAGGCAGCTGCGAAATTTGTGATTTCCCCACCGCTCAACTACAATGTCTCATGCAGCCTGAGCCTTGTTGCCTTCAGCATGCGTCTCTCGCTCTCGCTGTGATCGTCGTTAATTGCAAAAAGCGTAATTGAGTAATTTGCAAGTGACTCATATTTTCGCTAAGTACTGAAGTTCGATGCGCGATTCCCTGGCCAGTGCTACTGCTGCTATGGACGACTTTGGGTGCCCATTTGTCGACCGTTCTATTATCCGGCGACACGCAGTGTTTCTGGAATGTCCCCATGTTTTCATTCTATTCGTAGACATAGTTTTCCTGATGCGTTTGTGAGCCATGCGTTCTGGACTCGGCTGCTCTAATCGCCACAAAACAGGTTGATTTCTCCCCTTCGAATTTGAACACTGCACGCAGGGCGTATAGGAAATGCATCTTTAATTCCACAGGCAGTTTCGTTTCGTTTCTTTTGACGAAGCAAACCTTTCGCTTGGACTTTTGTCCAGCAAATAGAGAAAACACTAAAAAATTGTTTCATGCCAAGAGAATAGAGGCTGAAATTTCAAAACTAAGACTTCGGAAATTGATGAAGTGGAATGGGATATTCAAAAAGCTAGAAACTGGACATTTGTCCGAAATTAATTCGGCAAATTTTAAAATTCCAGTTTCTTGCTTTTTGAAATATCCCATTCCACTTCATCAATTTCCGAAGTCTTAGTTTTGAAATTTCAGCCTCTATTCTCTTGGCATGAAACAATTTTTAGTGTTTTCTCCATTTGCTGAACAAACGGGAATTGGTTTAAAAAGTTGAAGGGTAGAGGAGACCCCCAGGGGTCTGCCATGAGAGCCAACAACAGACAATAGGGATCATTTTCGAGTGGCAACCACTGCCTGCTTGGCGTTCATAAATCAGTGATTTAATTTCCATCATCTGCCCTATGCAGTGTTCAATCTCATCAGTAGACACTTTACAACAGAAGGTGTTCGGTCAATTTATAGCCTGATCAAATGGCCTTTGCACCTGCGAACTCCGTCAGCCAATTCAAGAAACTGGCCACTTGCGTCTTTTCTTTCAACCTCAATAGGCGAGCAAACCACAGGTACCTCGGTCAAACCGTGCCATTCTGCTGACGTAAATCCGTTTCATTTTCGGATGTGTGCAGGTTATTCAACGAAGTTCACGCCTTGTTGTGTTGGTATCTCTTCAGCAGTTTTGTTGGTGGAACCAATTTCTTGATCATTCTGAATCTTCAGTTGGTAGGTCTGGTTGGAAGAAGTGGAACAATTATTGTCTTAATTAACTCAGAGTGTAGTTATTATTTGTGGGAGGTCTGGATTCGGTGGTGCGTTGGATTCTCCCGAAAAACATTTCGAGCGAGTCTGCGTCAATGGTTTTGAGCACCTTTTAAAAACTGCATGCGTGCGAGTTTTCTGACACTTTGAAGAATTCGTGCGAACAGATCGTTGAGGTTTTCTCTCCTGAAAATCTTGTTTGGCCAGTTTTCAGTTTTATTCAGAAATAACATCTCCGCATTCAGTGTCTGACTGGAAAAGGTCAGCCAAGTTGAGCTGTGACGTCACCACGAGTCATAAACGATGTCTTCCAGCAGTGATCGCAGCAGAAAGGTGAAAGTTTCCTCGGAACCAAAGATCAGTGACACAAACAGCTTGAGAAATAAGTTTCCACGACCGGTCTACAGGCGATGCAGAAGCCTACTTGAGAAGGCTGTCTCCGGTAGAAGCATCTGCAGTCCTTCCGACATCACTGCAGAGCCATCTTCTGGGACAACAGGAGGCCCTGACGGCAACAGCAACGGTCGATGCCTGATCCCAGAGTTGCACGAATTTTCCAAAACATTCCAATGGTCATCGCGCCGAAAGAGGCACGACGGTTCCGAGGGTAGGGGTCTCAGAATCATATCCCCCCACACTGCGCCCGTCGAGTTGAAATTTGTGCAGAAAAGAAGCCATCCTTCGCCGACAAGCACCTTCGCAGCAACCCACATTTCCAGTCCACTCTTTGCCAGGAGGAACACGACAAACGTGCTAACGAAATTGTGGCTGCCGTCAAGATCGATGAGCGAATCCCACCAACGGTATGTTTTTAACCAATCATTCGTTAACCCATTAACTCATGGTAATTTTGGTAATCATGTTACGCTTGAAAAAAGTGACATCCGGCCAATTCTTACGAGATGATTGTCAGGTAACATTGGCAAGGCAAGCAACCAGTCGTCATATAAAAAGGTGGGAAAGTAGAAAGCACGCAGCCACCATTGACCATTCAGTGAGGTGCAGATTTCAAGAAAACGTGTGTAAAAGGGAACATTCCAACGCTGCTGGCGAAAAATCTCTGCTCTCATGCAAGTTGCCCTTGCATTGTGGAATATTCAGTCACACTGCATTCTGTTGCCAGGAACTTCGCTGTGTTATCATTTTTACCTGGTTTTATCTGGAAGTCAAATGGTATAGACGACCATCCATTTCAATACATAGTGATCTACAGGGTGATCCATAAGTCACGCACCAATGGCATGGTCTTTGTTGAGTCGAGTTTGTTGAGTGTCTATTTCGCACCGCATTTCCCTTGTTGCTTCAGTGCAATTGCTCAAAGCGGGTGCCGTCTTGATTCACACAGGCAACGTTCGAAAGCGTGCCGGACATTAACCAGAACACCTGGCCCGGTGTGATCAGGGCGCATTCGTCAGAGATCAGTTGTCTGAGGTTGTCGATGTCCGGTTGCGTGGCATATCCCGGGACTTCAGGTGCTCCCAAAGGAAGAAGTCTAGTGGCGACAGGTCTGGTGAATGGACAGGCCACTCTACACTCCCTCGCCGGCCAATCCACCGGTGGGGGACCGGAGAAGTAACCATCAAAAAAGTCTCCGATGATGGCGGCGTTGTGAGCTGGGGCACCATCTTGTTGGAATTAACATTATCCACTGTTTGCGGTGTTGCCACGGGCGTGGGGCGTCTTGGATACTGCAAGATGTCTGACAATGCTGGAGAGATGCTCCAACAGGTCCCTGTACATGGGCCCGTTGAGATTACCCTCAATGAAAAAAGGCCCGATGATATGATGCCCGAGAATACCTGCCCACACATAATTAGTTTTTGGGGATGTTGCCCCGGACGGTGCGCGCTGAACACCGATGGCCTTCGGCAGAACTCCAGCGACGCTGCTCCGCAAGCTGTAGCTGCCGTACGGCGCCACGCAACCGAAAAAACCAGAGAAACTCAAATCGGCAGCTGTAGTCGCATTGGTGCGTGACTTCTGGACCACCCTGTATACGTATCACTGAATAGCTTCAGTTGATGGTCGTGTCTTGCCTGATGGCGAGTGAAGAAATAACGAGGTTCTGCAATCTGGCGGCAAGGCTTTCAGCTCGGCAGCGCGACTTTGGATTTTTCTTGTTGAGAAGTTTCGTCGATTTCCAACAGGATCCCATTCACGGCAAGCATATTCCCATCCGGGAAGCTCTATAGATATGTCCATGTGAAGCTTCTTTCTTTGCTTTAGGTGAAATCACCCTTCAAATTTCGAGCAGGGCTCTGAGTAACATTTATCTCTATCTTCATTCTCAGAACCAAAAAGGTTTGGGCGTTGGTAACCTTGAAGCAACAGCAAATTGCTCTCGGAAAGGGTCAACTGCCGACATCCATGCAACTGAAACCGCCTTCATTTTGGGGGCCCAACTAAACTACGCATAGCGATATAACCGACGTTGCACTGTGTTTTTAACCGTGTTTATAATACTTTCTGGCGTTCGTTTCTTGAGTTTCCGTTTTCTCACCGTTACCTACAACACATGAATATGCAGAGGCGAGAAAGACAACAACAGGAATCGATCGCATTTTCTCATAGGCACCTATGTGGCTATAAGATGGTCTCGCCTGTCCATTTGGACTATTTTGAATGAGGCGGGAATACCTTGACACCTTCAAATGATGTATCTCATTGCTTGACACCCACGAATAATAACGATGCAGTCCCACGCAGGCTGATATAATGTGGACTTTTCGCGGGCAATGAATATGTAACAGGGTAGCCCAAAAGTCTATGGTCATAGCAAAAAACTATGTATGCTGCATAGTATGTTAACTGAAATATTTTCTTGTCTAACCACCGCCGTAACACTTAATTTAATCTGGACGACATGATGCATTACACATCATATGTTTTGCTCGGATCAAAGTGGTAACGTCCGTGGTTAGAGCTTGAAGGAATTTCAGTTCACAAACTGTGATAAAAACAGCAATTTTAGTTTTTTGTTATGGCCAGGCCAAACACTTTAGTCTTCGCCG
This sequence comes from Sinentomon sp. SZTP_YWyxl, assembly GCA_030068105.1. NCBI lineage: Eukaryota > Metazoa > Arthropoda > Protura > Sinentomata > Sinentomidae > Sinentomon > Sinentomon sp. SZTP_YWyxl. The sequence goes on from JASGXE010017613.1 coordinate 32,569, forward strand.
ATCGCTGCGTGTGTGCAAACATTTTGCAAAACAAAATGTTTCAGATGGCAAAATTTGATGATATATAGCTAATTCTTTGCTATGGCGGTAAAGGCTTTTAGGCCTCCCTGTATAACAACTCACTTTTTAAGCTAGCGAAATGGGAATTGGTTGCCACTGCGAAACATATCTGTCAAACAAAAACGAACTTCACAATGAGGTTCCCATATAATGATTCTTTTTTTTTTTTGGAAAGTCTAAAACCTAAAGTTAAAACCTATCGACTAAACTTTAAATGTCTTCGATAGGCCGACAAGAGTATAGAGCAAAGTTTTTAGAGTAATCAAAGAGCAATAACAAAGCTTTTGCATTGGACACTCGCTTTGCTATAAGGCCAAGAGGGGACCATCGCAGCTTGTGCTGACGTCTACGGCTACACTGTAGAAATAAGTTTTCATAATGGTAGTGTCATATCGAGCTTGCAGACCTGACCACACCCACGCCAAGCCAGATATTTGCACCAATTCCCGCCTCCGACCCAAAAATTAGGGAAATCTTACTCCCTCAGGAACGGACCCAAAAGGTCAATGGCGGGAAATTATCGGAAAAGGACCACGGGCTTTGACAAAGGAAGCACTACTCAAAATGCGATAAGCATTAAGAAGATGGCCAGGAACACACCTTTATCGACAGGGTGACCACGAAACCCACGGAGAAACCCCTTAAAAGTGTGACCCAGACTTTGTTTAATAAGCCTTTATCTGCGCCTTGTTAAAAATCATTGCATTGCTCCCATAATGCACTTGCAGTTGTATTGTGTAACGGGAAATTTAATCACAGCAGCAATGTCGGTTCAGTTGCGTTTAGTGTCATTTTACTGGGTTAGTTGCGTTTCCTGCAGGGTTTTTTCCTTGCAGCGTATGGAATAAAAACGCTGCAAGGTAAAAACACTGCAGGAAACGTAACTTAACTAGTAAAATTACACCGAACGCAACTGAGGCGACATTACTGCTGTGATTAAATTTTTTTCCGTTACACAATACATATAATGCCATGATGCGTCAACGCTTCACCATGCCTTTGCACTGCGACGAAGAACTTCACAACACTCGTTGTTGTTTGGTTTGTCGCCAGTCTCACGACCAGAAAAAAGCACTCCTCATGAACCTTCTGGGCGGCGTCGCCGACTTTATGCGGGGGTCGATCTCCATACGTATAAAAGCCGTTTTCTTACTTACTTCATCAGACTTACTCGAATTCCCGTTCTCGCTTGGGATCAGTCTGCGGACGAAGAGAGGAGAGAAAAAGAGAAAATTGACTTCTTTGCTCCCAAAATTGAAAATGCAAATTTTGTGCCCTGCGAAAAATCTGAACCCCTAATTACCAACGACTTTATAGGCCTACCCATCGCATTTTAACCGCTTTTTAATAAAAGAAAATTGAAGAATTCAATTTATTTCGCAAACGTAAGGTGATTCCACGCAAGGAATGAGCTTGTGGTGTCTGACAAAGCTTTTTGCAACAAAAATACAGGCTGCAAGAAAAATGATGCGCAAAAATGATTCCATATCCGAGAAGTGTCGAAACATTTGTTGTGTTGAGAAAATGCTACAGGGGATGTTGAACAGTGGATGTTGAACCGGTGGATGTTGAACCGGTGGATGTTGAACCGGTGGATGTTGAACCGGTGGATGTTGAACCGGTGGATGTTGAACCGGTGGATGTTGAACCGGTGGATTTTGAACAGTGGATGTTGAACCGGTGGATGATGAACCGGTAGATGTTGAACCGGTGGATGTTAAACCGGTGGATGTTGAACCGGTGGATATTGAACCGGTGGATGTGAACCGGTGGATGTTGAACCGGTGGATGTTGAACCGGTGGATGTTGAACCAGTGGATGTTGAACCAGTGGATGTTGAACCGGTGGATGTTGAACAGGTGAATTGCGAGAGTCAGCAACTACACACCAATTTGCCGTTAACTTGTGCCATACAGCCTCCATGTTAAGTTGTCACCAATCTTGTTCCTCAATTTCAGTCACCACAGCATCAGTTTGGCGTTTCCCATGCCCATTGATTTCCATCTGCTCTCAATCAAATTATATCAAATTAGCGCTAATTCCTGTCGTTGCATCAATCAGCATCACCTTGTATTTATACACACCTCAATTTCCGCTGCATCAGTTGGAGCCACATTTGCCTAAATTCCCGCCTCTGCATCAATTTAAGTGGGAGGCCATGTGAAACAAGTCTGGGCACT
>JASGXE010017614.1:0-38568 GCA_030068105.1 Sinentomon sp. SZTP_YWyxl
GAAAAGTGGATAAAACACTCGGAAATGATGGTTATGTAACTAGCGAGCATGTAAAATGAGAAGCACATGTAGCAAGTTAGATTTTGAGCCAAAAATGCATTTCTGACTTCAGTAAAAACACACTTTTTTCATCCAGTGCGCCAAATTTTACCTCTGTAGCACTTCTGGTGGTTGAGAAAAAGCAAGTGGAAGTTCAAAAATACCCGGAAAAACCAATGGCATATCATTGGAATCAGCATGAAACGGACTATTTGGTGGTGCCTATGTGAACAAAGACCAAAAATTTAAGTTTTTTCCATTTTCTGACCCCCCGCCCCCCTTAATGTGTATGCTGAATATCAGTTCTGGTGCAATTTGCGAATTAATATGCAGATAGATGGGATAGGGCTTAAATATTTATTTCATTTTTCCAATTTTGGCCAGAAATTGTTTAGAAGTGTCCTATAAATGTCCTATAATCTTGCACCCAAATTGTCCTATGATGTCCTATAAAATGGGAAAATATGTCCTATATGTCCTATTATATTTTACTAAAAGTGGCTGGGATCCCTGCACTGGTTAAAAGTATTGGTGTCAACTTTTTCTGGTGTGCTTATGAATTGCTAATGAAGATCATCAGATCCTTCCATCATAAAGCCTGTGTTATAAATACTCTTACAGAGCAGAGACAGTGGATCGTCTTTCCACCAAAAAGCACTTATTCTTACTCTATGATCGAGGAAAAGCAGGTAAAAGGAACATGGGATTCAGATGATGCACACCTTTCAGAAATTGTGATTTTGTTGGAACTCACCGCAGGATAAAATGCTGACTAATTGCATAGGATGGACCATGTCAGCTTTTGTTGGAGTCAATTTCACTTGAACACTGCATTTCAAACAGCCCCAGTATTTCTTTTGTTTTCCATTCATCCAGCATTACGTTATAGCATGCAACCTTATTGCCAATGTGCATTGATAGCTGCACTCCTGGTTTGACGTCATTTAATTAGGGTGTAAACACAAAGGAAAGATCTTGCAAATGAGAAAAATGTGGGAGCCAATGAAGTTTGTTCTTTTCAGTTGACTGGCTGCCACAAATATTTTGGTTACAGCGATAGTGCTACCATAAAAATGTTACCAATGGTTACAGTGCTCCGATTTGTCCTACTTTTCCTACTTTTTCAGATGATGTCCTACTTTGTCCTACTATTCCTACAATTTTACCCTCCGTCCTACTTTTTTCTTTCCGTGCGATTTTTTCCAGTCAGGCAGTTAGTGGAATTGTGGAATAATCGATATTCGATATGTTTAACTTTATTTTTTACCCATCATTTTTAGGTTAGGTTATATCCGAAACAAATTATTCTTAAAATGCCTAGATTGACACATTTCAGCCTAGAATGGCTTACACGTGACGATCTGAATGGACATCTTTTTCTACAGGGTGGTTTTTTAAAAGTATCGCTGGTTTTCAGCTTTGCGGTGCAGTATTTTGGCCACGAGTTGCTTTTTTGCTGCCATAGTTCTCTCGGACGAGCAAAATTGCTAAAGTGTTAAGAAGCCCTAGAACACCTGCATATTTTTCAGATTCACGATCAAACTGATCTTGAAGATTTTCATCGGCCTTTAATTTGAAGGAGAATTTTTGAGCATGGAATGAAAATAAAAAATTTCCACTTCCAGAATGCATGACGGAACACCTCCACAGATCAGTTAAACATGGTGTCACCGAATTCATTGCGTAAAAAACCATAAAACAATAAAAGCTACCTAATAAATTCAAGGTCAAAGTTAAACATTGGCATTCGCCGTATCTTCAGCCGCCGCATTTTAAACCGCTGCATATCATTCATCAAGCCGCTGCCACTCCATTGCCGCAGCATCTGCTGCATCGCGAACCGCCACATCTGCTGCATTTCGAGCTGCAATATCCACCGCATCTTAAATGACGAAGTAAGGATTCTTAACTTTTTGGTGGTTTAATTTTCGAATCACGAATAATTCCTGCTTTCTTTCTGAAAACCAACTCGGTTTTTGAGCAACTTTTGTTCTTTGAACGACTGCGTGATAATGGCAGAAAACACAGCACGAGATGAGCGGATGCGGTGGCTTGGTATGGGGCGTCTTGACGTTCGGCGGTTGATGCTGTGACTCAAGATGTGGCGATAGTTGCGGATTGTAAAGTTTAACCATCAATTTCAACTTAGGCCTATTGAATTTTTACACATTTATTTACAAATGTGTAAAATGCACATTTGATAAGTAATTTGGTCTATCACAGCTCTTATAATCTTCGTCCTACTTTTTTTCTGTTTTTGTCCTACTTTTTTTAAAAGATCCACTAGGAGCACTGAATGGACTGTTTTTCATAGTTGTTGATAATATAACCTGCATTATGACCCTTTGTTGGTTGAAGTGTGTTTTAAGTTCTTAATGAAGCTGCAAGTTTGTCTGTTACACAAGGCCTTGTATCTTCCCCATTGGGATGCCTATGTACGAATACACAGAAAGAAGATGCTAAAATGTCAAAATTGTGCCAATCCAAAAAAACAAGTACGTAATGTTTTTTCTGCCCCACAGAGTTGGGTTGATGGATGGCTATTTCTCAGTTATTGTCAGGTTGAATTCATAAATGCTGACAGCATTTTTTTAATACATCTTATTTTTCGTTTGCCTTCCTGCAGTGCTTGTCAAGTGTTGCAACTGCACTTCAATTGGGGTTCCTTCCTTATTCAGAACCGGTTTACAAAAGATGTGTTTCACTGGTCGACCAAACTCTCAAACAACAGGATGTGAGTTATTCTTGTGTATTTTGGTCACATAGTTGATGATTGTTGCACATTGTCAGTTTTAGAAATTTTAATTTCAACGAGGTTGGTCATCCTGCCTACTGAGTTGTTCATCTTCAACTCTTGTGGAAAATATGGTTTCTCCCTGTTGCTTACTGGATAGCATTAATTTGAAGGATTTGTTTTTGGATCAAATTTGAATTTTTATCAATTGGGTGGTTTTTATAGCCTTTGTACATTTCGCTTTCACAAGCTAAATACATTGCTATAGAATGTAAAATTCTAGACATCAATGTTAATCATGATGCAAAGATAACTTCTCTCGTTAACGTTGGCTTTCATCACATTGAATCAATGAATCATCACATGAGCATAGTTTTAGTTAAAGACTGTGTGGAGGGAAGGGTACTTTCTAGTTATGCAGGTGATTCAGTTTTTTCTTGTTTTGTGAGTGATTTCATTCTACGTTGAGAGGTTTCTTGGACATAACAAAAAGGCTATTCCTGACGAATTTTAACTTATCGCTCATAGCATCCTATTTACGTTAAGTTCCGCCCTGTATCAGTCATAATACGAAGGCTGTTCAAGTTCCACTGAGCTTTAGCCTGTTGCACTTGTCCAAGTCTTTTCTTCTCTTGCACACTTTGACATTGATCATTCAGTGGTTTCTGGGCAAGATTTCAACTCCATGAATTCCATAGTTTCTTTTCTGTTGTTGATTTAGCATGTCTGCCTTTGTTATATGACATTCTGAGTGAATTTGTGCCAATTGGAGCATCTCAGTCTGGCATGATTTTTGACTCACACAGGCTAATGAAATTAAAGAAAGCATGATGACCACACACCCAGAGACTGTGTCATCCATCACATTCTATGTTGAATGCATGATCAGCAGATAGGGGGATAGGGGGAAGTGGACCGAATGTTGTTTGGGCAGAATGAATTTTAGGCCGAATGGACTTTAACCCGAACGGCATCTGGTCCGAAAAGGTTTTGGTTAGAATGGCTTTTGGTCCGAATTGACTTTAGATCGAATGAATTTTAGTCCGAAAGACGTTTGCTTCGAATGGGTTTTAGTCCGAATTGTTTTTAGTTGGAATGGTTTTTAGTTCGAACGCTTTTTAGTTCGAATGGTTTTTAGTTCGAATGGTTACAAGTTCGAATGCTTTTTAGTCAGAATTGTTTTTGGTTCGAATGGTTTTTCGTTCGAATGTTTTTTGGTTCGAATTGCTTTTGGATCGAATGTATTTTAGCCCGAACGAGTTTTGCACCGAATTGGTTTTAGTTCGAGTGGCGTTTGGATCGAATGTCGTTTGCATCGAATGTGAATAAGAACCAAAAAAATTTCCGAAAAGTCTGGCTTTTGCGTTGTGGTTGTTATGTTGGTTTAATCCTAAACATCAGCTTTAACATTACATAAAATGGGTCGGGATATTTGTTGGGGATGACATTTAAACGCCAAAAATTATCTAACTTATCGAAACGCAACCTCACCTATAACCTAACCTCACCCGTTCTACAACCTAACCCAGATAAAACAAACAAGAGAGGCGGTTGCAAGATGTGGAACTGTTCAGATTCAAAACAAACTATCTCCATCTGCGCAGTCTTGTGCAGAAAAATTCAGAATCTGCCAAAGTTTAACGTCAACAGCCGAGAAGAATGGACAGTGGGTCGAACTGAAGTTTGTTCGAATGCCACTTGGACAGAAACCAAATGACTTCGAATCATATCTGGATCGAATGTGCATTAGTTCGAATGGCGATTAGTCCGAATGCGTTTTACTCCGAGTGGTTTTTAGATCGAATGACTATTAGATCGAATGATTTTTAGGTCGAATTGCATTTGGATAGAATCTCGTTTTGTCAGAATGAACTTTACTCCGAACGGCGAATAGACCGAATGCGCATTGGTCCGAACGGTTTTTAGATCGAATGGTTTTTAGATCGAATGGTTTTTAGATCGAAGTATTTTTAGTTCGAATGCATTTTAGTTCTAATGGAGATTGGATCGAATTTTCGGTTTAAAAACCATTCGATCTAAAGTACATTCTGTCCAGGTGCGTTCCCCCAGATAGGGGTATGCCAAAACACCCTTGTCAGGGCATGGGGGCAGTTTTTTGTGCTCGGAGATCATTCTGGGGGATGACCAAAACATGAAAAAACAGCAACGGCCATCACGATTTCCTGGTCCTGAAAGAAAGATAAGAAATGAAGTGAAAAAGTTAAGGGAAGGCCCTGAAACACACCCTTATTGAAGACAGTGCCCCTGCTTTGTTGGGGTAGAAACATGTCCTGACGACCTCAGCATCAAAATTCAGCTCATTCATCTCTTTTTATGCACTGGCATCAGGAGGTTACTGTTTTTTCCCAACCTTGGCTAAAGAAAACCATCAGAGGCACCTCCAAATAGTTATTGGAGCTGAAAGCGGCAGTGGACAAGTGGTTTTTGATGCCTCATGAAGGCTTTTTCAGAAAAGAGCTGGTGAAGCTGTTTCAGAGATGGCAGAAACGTGCCAATTTGGCATGGGATAACTAGAAAAAGTCTGGATGGTGCACCAAATTTAAGCCCTGATCAGTCACCAAACCTCGGTGGAACTTGGAACAACCTTCGAATCTACCAGAGATGTTGCTGAAAGTGTAAATGGAAAAATGCATATCTTTTACACTGGTTGCTTTCAAGAGAGCTGGAATCTGTGCTCAATTTACTTCATTATTCTTTTGTTTGCTTGGAATTTGGATTGTGTGGCCAAATATTTGAAGAATTTTGAATTTTGTTTGCAATGAGTATTTTAAAAATAAAGCAATGTACCATTCCAATCAGCATTTTATGCCCACATTTACAGGCATAAAAGTCATATGCCCACATTTATTGGCATATTTCAGTTCCAGGCAGAATGACAGAATGACTAAAAGTGTGGTATTCTGAAAACACATTGCATACTGAGAAAATGACTTAATTTTCCGGAATTCTTTGGGTGGCACAGCTACGGATAAAACATTGTTGCATCATTGGAAGTCTGAAGCTCTCAGAAAATGGCTCCCAATCCCAATTAGACCCCCTGAAGACTTTGGAATTGTTTTGTTGTCCTTTTTTTCATATTTTTAATCATTTGATAATCACTGCTTATGTTTATAGGCTCACAACCAATTCCCGGATCAGTTTGATGTTCCAGACAAAGACTTTATGGTTGTTGCTCTGGATTTGCTTTCTGGCCTCGCAGAGGGCCTTGATGGACACATTGATCAGCTGGTTGCTTCTTCAGATATCATACCACTCTTATACAAATGTATGCAGGATCCAATGCCTGAAGTCCGACAGAGTTCATTTGCAGTTTTGGGTGATTTGACCAAGGCCTGCTTTCAACATGTGGAACCAAATATTGGTTTGTCCTTTTTGTGTTATTTGTTGCATATTCTTACCAGATTGTTATCTTGAAGATAGTAAGTTGAAGGCACGAGCAACATTAAGCTCGATAGTCGATCTGTCAGTGGACGTTTTTGTGCTTTTAAAGATTGAGTCTTGGGTGCAGAATGATAACATTTTGAAATGACTCGGTTCCTCAGTTTGACTCATTGGCATGAATGCTTCCCAAATGAGTTTGTATTGAAGATTTTTCATCTCACCAACTTCATTATACTACAATCACTGAAAGTGTCATAAAGAATAATTCCTGTTCAATTTTTGCTTCCTGGCTGGCTACTCTGCTTTTTATAACCAAACGTTTTCCTCACTGAGAGTTTGCTGAGTGTGTTGTTCAAAGGATTTTATTCCCCAAGACCTGATTGATTCCATCAGATGTCACTTTTCGTTCCACGTTGTACTGGTGTGTGCTTCAGGCATGCTCGTGGGTCACTTTCTGGCGAAAGTAAAGGCTTTTGAAACACCCTAAAAACATTGAAATATGTTTGCCGTTATCGCTGGGAACCTCAACTTTCGTATTCCTCAACCAATTTTATTTAAATTGGGTTCAAAATTTGGATCCATTGCCATTGTGCTTCCATGCAAAATTTCAGCTTGTTTTTGGCAAAGTTGTTTTCGAGTTGTGGTGACATTGTCAGAAAAAGATGACTGGGCATTAGTGCTCTATATCTGGAGATCCCCTGGAGATTTTTTAATTTTTTATTTAGATTTTGACCGACAATAAACGGTTTGTTTTCAAAAACCCAAAATGCATGGAAAATGTTGCATTTCACAGGGTGCCCACTTTCTAGAAAATCAGGGAAAATCAGGGATTTTGATCCTATCAGGGAAAATTAGGGATAATGCTTCAAAAATTTAATTAATCAGGGAATTACCGTTCTACTTTCGTACTTTTTTTTCTGTTTTTTTTTTCGTCGTTTTTATCGTTATTGTGTGGCTTGAAAGGGTCAGGGGAAATTTTGGTCAGGGAAATCAGGGAATTTGGAAAAGAAACTTGAGTGAGAACGGGAACCCTGATTTCAGCAAAAGAGGCGATTGCGTGAGGTTCGAATAATTTTGCGAATTATTTTTTTCTTTGCCTGCAGAAAAAACCTAAATGCAATCAAAAGTTCCAGATACACCGAAAAACAAAGCTGCAAAAAACATGCCTAGAATTTGGTTGTTTTTTTTTTCGGATAAAATGGAAATAATCTTGTCGAGCGAAACAAGTGTCTAGTGACGATCGTGATTGCTTCACAACCAATATGGCTGCAATGACGGCAAATCACACTGTATGCAATTTTCAGAACCCAACCCCCTGATATCATTCATTATTTTGTTTTTCTGTTATCTGCAGCTGACTTTATAGCAGTAGTTGGACAAAACCTGACACCAGACAATTCAATATCTGTTTGCAACAATGCAGCTTGGGCTATTGGAGAAATAGCTGTCAAATTAGGCAAGTAACATTTCGTTTTGTTTTTAATTTCCTTTAATTTGAATAATGCTTGTGGTACTTCTGATCTGCCAGAGGGTTTTGTTGGCTGGTATCAATTATTTTTCTCACAAATTGAACAATTCTTACAGTTTTTATTCTCACAAATTGATCTTATGGTTTTGCATCATCTTTTCACAAATGACATTGATATGAGTTTATTGGCAACCGCTTTCGAAGATAATAATTATTCTCATCAAAAATAGGGTGGACATTCTAAGCCAAGAATTAAGTCATCATTTGGCATTGCGTGTTAACTCAAAATCTGGTGTTTGAACTGCATTTTGATGCAAAAAACAAGCAGATGGGAGCATTGTTTTGGCTTGCTCCCAAATTCTTGTTTTGGCTTGCTGAAATCTTTCCTTTTATCATGACACAGGATTTGTCGTAAATGGTTGATAGCTCTTCATGGAATGCAATTCTCTTCAATTCGACCAGTAACTGCGGTTATTTAACTTTTTTTTTTCCTTCCACAGGCCCCAGGACACAACCTTTTATTCCACTGTTCTTCAATGATTTGGTCGTGATCATCAATGGTGCAAATACACCAAAAACTCTGCTTGAAAACACAGGTTTGGTCCTTTTGGTACAACATTTTCGTGCATTCGTTTTGGATGTGGTTGACTATGCGATTTTTTGTTGCAGTATAGCACTTTCATGTGCAGATTTTTGATGCAGTATCCACTTTTAAGCCGCATCAGAATGGACAGATTTCTGTCGGCTGACTTTTTGAGATCGCCTGTCCAAAACAGATTGTCACTCGAAACAATGGGCAATGATAAATGCTCCAATGTTCTCCTTTGCACATCGTTGGGAGTGACGAACTTTCTTGGACAGACGATCTGAAAAAGTCAGCCGACAAAAATCTGTCCGTTCTGACGCGGCTTTACACAGGTCATATTGTTCCAACTGTGAAACTTAATTTTTTATTACCTACACACAATTTTGAAATAAAAAATGAATGATGTGGCAATCAGCTTTTATTATTATTCAGTTTTTGTTTTTAATGACATGATAGAAAATATACTGTCTGAATTTGCATGTTCCTGTAGTGTTGTATCATGTTTGTGGTGTGGCTTTGTCATGGTAAGAATTATGAATATGCAATCACGTTATATTTGTGTCATGAGTATCCCACAGCAAATTAGCTCTGATAGGGGTTGTGCCGAGTTGTGAGCTAAACAGGAATCACTGTTGGGTGGGGCAGAAGGGGTTGACCCAATTATTATTAGTTGAATTGTTCACCTGTTGAACCCTTTGATCACCTCAGAGTGTGAGCTATGAGTTTTTACGTTGCATCATGCTCTGTTGAAGCATGAGGCTTTGAATGCCTTGTTTTTCTGCAAGTGATTTCTTGAAACGGAGTTGGGGCCTCCGTGACCATCGGTTGGGCAGTGCACAAAATGGGAATGATAACGAAATATGCAGCAAAAAGCAGAACATTGCCTTTTGCTTGTTCCTTTGTGAAATGAGCCTGGCAGCAGGCGGATAGTCAGAGTCTACGGAAATTTATGAAATTGGAACAGCATACCACCATGGAATTGGAGTGAATGGCATCCTAACACCATAAAATTTCAAAAAGTCTCCAAAAAATAAACACATTGAGAAAAATAATTAGCACATAAATGAAACACTTCAGAGCAAGAAGGCTGTTTTCAGCTGGATGGATGCCCAAGGATGGAAAATTCCACCAATGTATGCATATTTTGCAGAACTCGCATGACTACATGTGCCATGAAGTGAAAATGATTCATCTCACTTTCTGGCAGAGGTCTGTGCATGCTGTTTGTTCTGGTAGAGTCTTGAAATGCACGCTTGAGACCATAGATACTGCACTTGTCGTATCGATTATGAGGGAGGGAGAAAGAATGGAAGGAGATACAGAAAACCCTTTGTTGCAAAAAAAATTTCAGCTGAGTCTGACTGTCGCATCAGCTGGGTGGGGGGGTGCTTTGATTGTCTTGCAGGGAAAATCTGCTGCAGGTGGGTGCTGGATTTCGCTTGGAATTGAATTAGCAGATGGCACACATGCAATATTTTAGTCTCTGAAAAGATCCTGTCAAGGAAAGGCACAATCTGCAATTGGTTCTTAGTTTTCAGTTTTTTCTGTAATTTTGATTGTTCTGCATGGTTGAACATGAACTCTATGGGTTTGATAATTGCACAAAATGTGGCAGCGTAGCTGTCTGTCAGGCATCTACACTTGAATCGAGGCTAAAGTCTGGAAATTGCACAGAAAAAGTGGATGATCCCGAAATTGAAGTAGTGGTCCGCAGACATTCGAATGCAAAAGAAAGCAAAGTTATCCCAAAATTCAGACTGGAAAACTAAATTTCTTCAAAGATTACCATTTTACATGTTCTGGCCATTGGTCCTTTTGCGATGCATAAATGCAGTCTCGAGTTCAACCTGTCAGAATCACCTGCCTTGTCCCCATTTGATTCTAAATTTGCATCAAATTTAAAGAAATTCTTTTTGTCCACTCTTCAAGCCTTGAATGGGGATTGGTCTACTCTGCCATCTGCTACACAGATGAACCCTGGTCTCGAAGAGCTTCGGCTTACAGAAAGGAAGGAATTTAAAGAAATTCTTTTTGCCTTTCGAAAGATGCCACATCCAGTATTCTCACAAACAAAGTTGATCTGTAATTTTATTCAAGCCAGAAAGAAGGTTCAAGGGAAAGTTGAAAATACACCTATAACGATGCTGTCAAGATTTTTTTTTTCCATGGAAATAATGTCAGCAACAGGCATGTTTGTGTAGTGATACATCTGGATGCATTTTATTTTTGATTTGATTGCTAATTTTAGTTGATCGTGATTTTCAATTTTATTTTCCTTTTCTTATGTTCGTTCGGATCCATGGTTTCAAACCACAATCGACCTGTGTTGTTGGATTTCTGTTTGTGTTGATGTTGTTTCTGATCCCTGGCTGGCATCAAATCATCCCATATCACCACACCACAACAACAACTGAGCAGCAATTACAATCGGCCGCCTTGGTTTTGTTTGTCCCGTCGATGTGGCACCTTTCCTGGTACATTTCATCCGGCCTTGGTTCGTTTCGTTTTCTTGTTTTTACTTTTTTAATTATTTGTAATCTTTTTCTTGTTTTATCCTTAAACTGGCTGAGTTCTGGCTTTTTTTCCTCCGCTTCAAGCATTTTTTGATTCACCTTGTACTCTGCTTCTGTGACACAAACTGTTTTTTTGCTTTGGTTTTGTCAACAGAGGCTTCAATAATTGGTTGGTTAACCGCTGAACAGATATAAAAAAGCTTTTTGGTGACAGATTTTGGCTAAATTCCAATTGTTGCTGATATTTAACACAGTCACAGATTGTTGATCAGAATGATTGTTATTATTGCCAGCAAAAATGCACAAACTGTTAGCAGATGATAAGAAACACTGATTTTTATTTTATTTTTTGCTTTTAATCATTCAATTGGACGGGCTAAGTTTGCGTGTTCTTCATTTGGAAGGAAATTTTGATAATGAATTTTGCCCCATTTTTTCTTGTGGCTTTATGATGATTGATTTGGAAAAGAAACGAAATCGAAACATGTTGCAGTTTTTCTATTTTGTTACATTGGACCTTAAGTTGTGCAGATTTTTTTCCAAAATTTTTCGAATCCAATTCTCCTCTTTCGCAGGTGCATTGCCTTGAGAAACATTCGTGACAATGACGAAAAGGATTGTGCTTTCCGTGGAATTTGTCAGCTGGTTACTCTGAATCCGGGAGGTGTTGTGAACGATTTCATTTACTTCTGTGATGCGATCGCATCTTGGGTCAACCCTAAGCCGGATTTGAAGGAGATGTTCCACAGTGTAAGGAATGCATTTTTGATGTTGTATGGTGTTCAAATAGAAAGTGTAACAAATGTAGGCATGTGCTGATTGTGATTTCCACATACAGCACTCGAATAGCACTCAAGAGGGGTGAGTGGTTGACCCTCGCCTTCATCATCTCAGAGGGCCAGTACTGTGAATGCTAGATTCACCAGTACTGTGAATGCTAGATTGAGTGAACACACATGCAATGCTTGGAAAATTAGTGTTTGTGTAAAGCATTCTGTTTTATTTTGGAATACCCTTCACTTGAAAAGCTGTGTGACACGTTTCAATTTTACATACCGTGGAAGCCTGGCGAAGCAATTGCAAGTTTCTAGCATGGTTTCTCAAGAATGTTGCACCCTCGGCAAATGGCCAATCAGCTCCAAGGAGCAACTTGCAGTGCAGTTGCATTTTATATGAGCTGATTCATTTCGCAACAAGGATGAATTTCAGGATACCCCTGCAACATCAAGCTGCGAAGTGGAGATCATCAGTGGTGTCAAGTGAATCAGCAATTATTTGCGACGTCAATCTGAATTATTACAGAAGTGTTTTTAGTTGAAATTGCTAAAAAAATATCAGTTTTTGTGGCTATGACATGAGTTGAGTGAAGTGTGACTTTTTTTTTTCTTTTTTCATTTTCTAAAAATCATATTTTTTCCTCATTTTTCCTTCATGTGGAAGAAGGCCTGCCAAAATTTCAGTGTTGGTTTCATGGAATATTATGACCTTCTTTATTATTTCGATGTTACAAGTTTTAAGTTATGCAACTAGTTGATGTCATCCGAGTGCATTCATTCTTTGTTTATTCATGCTAACCCTCATTGCTAATTTGCTCCAGGGCCTTGCCCATGCAAATTAACCTTAAATTAAATTAAATTAATTTGATGGCAGTAACATGTCCTCAGATATCTTGAAATACAGTCGTCCAAAATCTTGAGGAGTGTTTTGCTTGCTGCATCGAACTGCAGTGATGAATTACTTCTAGATTGAGAAAAAGATTTTTAGCGCTTTTCTCTGTCTGTTTTAGTAAACCAGTAAAATTGACAGCTTGGGGAATTCTTGTTGGTCCTTTCGTAAAATGAATGCTTTCTTTTTTGCCATTTATTTCAGATTTTGCATAGTTTCAAAGGTCAGGTGGGTGACGACAACTGGAAGAAATTCTTCGATCAAGTACCACTTCAGTTGAAGGAAAGACTTGCCGCTAATTTTGGGATGTGAATGGATCAAGGTGGTGTTCATGCCGATCTTTTAAATTAAGCTAGGGTAAAGTTTCTCAAGTTGTTTTGTATTGTTATAATTGGGAATCATTGTTGTGGGGTAGGTGCCATGCTGAACTCTCAACATTTCGGTTTCGGCCTTTTTCGATGAATGTATTCCAATTTTCCTCCCTTTTTCAGAAATGTCTTTCGCTAGGCTTGCACCAATCAATCATGTGGGCTCTGTCTTGGCGCCGACTAAGGGTAAAAAAAGAAAAAATAAAGAAAAGAAATAGGCGAAGAAGGGTGAAAGCATGATAAAAATGTGACCAAAACAAAATATAGATTTTCAACCTTTTTTTTTTAATTCGGGTTATTTTCAAGGTCCGAGGTGCATTAAACGAGCTCCTAAAACGGTTGGGAAAGAAAGAAAAGGAAATCGTTTTTGGGAAATTTTTTCTCTGGAAATTAAAATCCCTGTTTTGGTTCATGGCTGATTTTTGACAGCATTTGTTCAATGCGAAAGATGGGATTGTACAGTCATGTCTTTTGTTGTTCACAAGAGCAGGACCACCTAAAACGGTCCTCTGAGCTGGGAAATCATCAAAAAGGAAGCGTGCACGCTTCAGCAATTGCGTGATTTTGACAAGGTTGTTCTCAGTTCATAAGCCAAGCCCCTTTTGCAAGCAAAACAGTGACATAGAAGTTATCCACTCGTCCTCTGCCTTCGCATTGTTCATAATTTCGCATCGGTGCAAAAATTGATAAACTCGCAACTTTCTTCAACTCCATAATTAATTCAGCTGATGGATATATCCTTTGCAGCAAACAATGGAAAAAGAGAAATAACATTTTCTCACATAATATTCTATCCACTAGATTGGCTATTGAGTTGAAACTGAGTGTGTGCGACAATTGGAATCACGGCCGTTGGTTATTCCTTCTGAATTGAAGCTTTTGCATTGTTTTCCAAATTTCAGTTCGGCTGGAGGCATGCTTGAGAGAATAAACAGATTCTTTATTGAAAAAGAAAATTGCATTTAAGCACCATTCCATGAGAAATCCAGCATCAAGAACTAATCAACATTTGTAGAGGGGCGGCTTTGTCAGATATCAAGGTGTTTGGTCCTGGCTTAGCTCGAACCCTTCTGTCAGCTCGAATGTTGATTAGTTCTTGATGCTGGATTTCCCATGGAATGGTGCTTAAATGCAATTTTCTCATTCAATTGTTGCAGCTGATGAAGTGTGAGGGGGACAGACAGAGACGAAACTGTAATTTCTGGAAAAAAAATTGATTAACCATAACCTTTACTTTTGTTACAAATTCTTTAGGAAGCATCTTAAGGAATTTAGAGTTTCTTGCTGATATCTGGCCTTTAAAAACAATGTACTCAACTTTAATTTGTCCTCTCTCTTGTGTCCTTGTCATTTCAGATCCTTTTGGTTTCGACTTTGTTCCAACGACGACCTCATGCGCTAACTCAAAAAGGCAGCAGAGAAGTCCCATGGGATCGTTTTTGGTTGATATTGCAATCGACTTTGGCTGACTAGTGTTATCTTTGTTTTGGGAAAATTTGATCAAATTTGTTGATAATTTTGAACCATTTCCGTACATTCTCATTATTTTAGTCTTATCAGTAATTATTTACCTGCAATTCTTTTGTGAAAGTCACGCGTTAGATAGGTATCACACCAGTTAGGTCAAAATGCTGACATTGTTTTTATGATTGCGTCCCTTTTCCATACAACTCCCATTAGCCGGGCCTGACAATATTGTGTTGGCAACAATCGGCACAAAATTGACGAGAGGATGGCATATTTTTTCCGGATCCATTTCTGCTCATGGGAGCTCGCCAAAGCCAATCCCGTCGTCTGAAATTATGACAAATTATAAAAATGCCCATTTTTTTTGCCTTGCCATCGCTTTTTGCCATTTCGCATTTTTGCCATCTCTTAACAAGGTATTTCTTGAGTGGCAATAGGGTTAGGATAGATTAGGTTTAGAAAATTAAATGTTAAATTTAGCTGGAATTCCGAACAACCAATCAGAGATGCGCTTGCGGAAATGGATTGGGAAGAAAATATGCAAGAGGATGACAAATTTGAAAAATGAGTTTTCATGGAATATCAGAAGCAAATTTTCACATTCCTGTTCGGATCTCCAAAGTTGTTTGCTCGCCGCAAATTTGTTCTTGTATCGTCGTTTTCACACCTGGGACAAATTTTGAAGTGCTCAAACATTTTGTGAAACATTGGAAGTTGAAAGATTTCTTGACCTTTGTCAGGAGTTTGATGCAGTTTTTCCGCACAATTACATGGCATCAATGATTTCCACGGCCCTGTTTTAAGTTGCTACCCCACCCAAATTGTGCAACTTTGCTTTTGTGGATACTATTTTCGGAGTTTTTATCTACATTTGGATTTTGCTTCTGAGTAATTCAGTTGTTTAGTACCTAGAGCACTTAAATACGTTTCCCCACCTTCATGGTTGTCCCCTTATTCTTTTCTGTTGATCGATCACCTAAGTCCTCTTTTCTGCACTCCATAGACCACTGTTTCCAATTATGTAGTCTTATCGGGCTAAGCTTATCTTACTATATCATTGCTTTGATGATTCGTGTGCCTGAAAAGATGTGTAAAAGAATTAAAAGCACACCCATTCTGATTATGTATCTTTTTCCCAATATTTAAGCAATGTTTGCTTTCTTGGACAACGTAGCATGTAATGTTTGTTCATCTGTGACCCTTCTGGTTAACCATTGCAAGTGAGCATAGTTCATCATTTCAGTTCTTTTACCATTTTAATGTTTTTCTAAAATGCTGAAGGTGTGGACTATGCTATTTAGGAAAAATATTTAAGGTAAAATGTTACGGTATTTTTATGATCGATAAGCTTTTTCATCTTGTTGATAATAGGTTAAGTTTTAATTAATTGCATCACCTAGAATAAGTACTCTGTGATAAGGGGGTCCATAAACTTAGGTTAATTAACGAATTATTGTTATTTGTGCTGCTAATGCTGTGAAAAAATAAGCAGAAAAGACTTCCATTTGGTATTTGACACTATTTTTCATGTGAAAGGACTGTTTCCTCAACCTTTTCCCACATAATGCTGCCAATTTGTAATTCTGGTTGTTTGGAATCGTAAATATTTGTGATGCATCCTGAAATTGGATTGTTGGTTTTATGTGCAGGTGGAATATGTCAAAATTCTCTGTACCCTTGCAATTGAATTGTGTTCAACCAGTCCTCTGAAAATCTGGACAGTTTTCACAATTTTTGATTTGCCCAGTCAAGTAAAAATATGTCATGAGGAAAGATCTGCATTGAATT
This sequence comes from Sinentomon sp. SZTP_YWyxl, assembly GCA_030068105.1. NCBI lineage: Eukaryota > Metazoa > Arthropoda > Protura > Sinentomata > Sinentomidae > Sinentomon > Sinentomon sp. SZTP_YWyxl. Next base: position 16,031 of record JASGXE010017614.1, read on the forward strand.
CAGAAAAAAGGCTTTTTGTTTCTCTGTTTTCCCAGAGAGAATGGAGGGGTCGGATGTTTCAAAATTGGGTTGCAACTAAATGGCTGACCCATGGGATTGGTGTTGAGTCCAAAAATGTGCATTTTTTTCTTGCATAATGATGTTCTTCAAAGTGTCTCGGATGCAGGTGACAAATTTGTTTTTGAAAAATCATACACAACACTCCGAAACTGCATTGAAAAAAGTTGTCAAATTTTCCACAAAAACTCATTGGAGAAGATGTGCCATGGTCCTGTAGGTCCATGTTTAATCATAAATTCAATATACAGTGGGAAGATATGTCCCTCTAACTCTAAATTTTATTCTGCTTATGTAACACTGCGTGCATGCACTTTTCCCTTCTGATTTCTAAATTCAAAAAACCGCAACTCGATCCATTAAGGCCTTCGTGTGTTACAGCATTTGGGAAATGCGTATGGAAAAATGCAAATAAAATCACTGAAATGCGCATCAAAGAGTGTGTCTTCACATCTGCATTCAGTCACTTTCCGGATCCTCACCGTCATTGAATCTGTCAGTACAACAAATCGAAACAAAGATGGTTTGGTGCCTCCATCATTAGCCCTCTGTTTATCACATTTCAGATTTCAACCATATCCTCTTACCAAGTCTTTGTACTTCTCAGTCATGCGTCCCTTCTCCATCTTTGTCATCGATAAGAATTGGATATTGTTTTCGAAGCAGTGCAGCTGCCGCTCTTTAATGCAAGAAACTGCATCTCCATACTGCGTTAAATTGTCCAAGAGATATGAATGGATTCCTTAAGCCGCCCTCATCACCCAATCCTCCCATTTTGCCCTGGTACTCAGCTTTGGGGCTCAACCACAGCAAGCCAAATGTGGTGCCAGCACGAAATCACCAATTGACTGATTGACTTTCGATATGCGTCAAAGTCAATAATCACGTTTGGCAGGAAATGTAAAGTGCAGATATCACTGAAATCTCAAACATTTGGATGCAATTTTGTGCCATCCAGATTTGCCCATATTTTCACCCCGGCCGTAAAGGAAATGTTTTGGGACCCATTTTTGCACAATCTGGATCAGTGACATCAATGAGGTACTCGATTGATACATGCAAAGTGTAATAATTTGTAAAAAAAAAAAAAAAATCTGCCGATTGGACTGCAATGAAAATTGGAAAATTGTCTCTCCAATTTTCAAGGACTGTATGGACACACCACAAAGCAAGGTGCCGATAGTGCAAGTTGTTTTCGCAGCTTCCAGGTTTGCGAGAAGAAAGATTGCAGTAATGTTTTGTTTTCGTTTCTGGCTGGTGTCCTAATTTTTTGGCTGCACACAAACGTACCGAGCTATATCCTTCTCCTGTCGTCATAATATCATTCGTGATCGTTCAATGACTTGGCACCATCTCTTTTGCCGACAAAATCATTCAAACTTTTCGCAGTGAAATTGAGTCTTTGATTAATAATTCTGTTGGAGGAACGGACATGCATTTTCACTACTGTCATCACTTTTTTGTTCACATTTCGGCCTTGACAATCCAGAAAGATTGCTCGAATTCAAATTGCGTATTCCATAAAATCACCCTTAGAAAGAAATATGTTGCGAAAAAAAATTGTCTCCCCATCATGAAAAACGAAGAAAGGCTTCTGAAGTATTGGATTATCAATTAACAATTAGCAGTACTGTTTTCACGGTCAGAACCTGAAAGTTTGTGCACTGCATTGCTTTATTATTGAATGTTTGACATTTTAGCCGCCATATCTTTTTCAGAGGTGTAACATTTCTTCGGTAGATTTTGTTGTCATATCAATTCTTCGGATAAGACTCGTGGATTGTTGTACTTAAAATAAATGCTCCTGCTTTTATTGCCTTCTTCATGCAGTGAAAAACAAAGCCAAACTTAGCGATAAGATATTTTGTGATAAGTAATAGTAGATAATAATTTTGTTGGATAGCATTTTCATGACGGCGGGAGCCTGTTCCTTGAAATTGAGAGTGAAATGAGAAAAATAAATTTCTTTTTGATAAACCAAAACAAAAATGGAAACATCTCTCTCGGTACATTTAGCTAGTTCCATTTTGATGCTTTTTTTTACCAATTCCGTCAATTTGGTGTTCCAGGGGGGGGACAAATTTCAGTTCTTTTGGATGCATCACATCTCCTTTGCCGAGTGTCTAGATTGACAATTGCTCCATTTCAGATATCTGGAATCAGAAATTCTAGAAATTTGAAAAGGAAGGTGCCAGCTCCCGAAAGATAAGCGCTGGACAATGCCAGTACATTCGCAGGGAAGGTCAAGTTTTTGCCTGTTGATAAGTCTGCGGCATACGTTATTGATGTTTTGCTGCTTCAATCTTCCCTCGAAAGCTTTAAGGAAGCCATGATTTGCATTATGATAAGCTCTTTTGTGAAACTGCAATCCAATAATTACAAATACGAATAAGTAGAGCCCACGGAATTTCGTTTTTATTTTTTGTCAAGTTTGTTTTGAAGGTTCTAAATTTCGTTTTTTAGTGTTGAAATAAAAGTGAAATTTCGTTTTTCTCGTTTCTGGCCTTTTGTAGGCTGCAAGATTGATCCTGAGGCCAGAGGTTTGTATGGTGTTGGTAAGATTGATCCCGGGGGTTTGAATGGTGTTGAACTGCGGTTTGCCGAATTTGGTTCCAATGGAAAACTGGCAGGACTTTCTCTTGAATAGGCCTTCTAAATGAAATAGACAAGCATTGCAAATTTGCATTGAGAATTAAAATAAAACTTGTTACGATTGTCTGGATTTGTGCTGTGTAGCTGAACCAACCATTTCATCCTGGGAGACAAAAAATTACATTTACAACAGACAAAAACTGATGTGATGTATTTCTCTGGTCTCTTTGTGGACATGACTGAGAGAAAAAATTTGCACCAAGTCAATGGCACTTTGCTAATAATGACATGGAAAGGGAGTTTTTGTGGAAAAAAGACAAAATTCGTGGAATTTCGTTCTTAAACGTGAATTTCGTGCTAATGATTCAATTTCGTTTTTTGTCGTTTGATAAATTTGGTGTCATCTGACTTCACAGAGGCATTATCGGCGAAGAAATGTTGAAAAAAGTGGAAAAATCAGAATTCGTTTTTTTCGTGCTTATTCCCTTTTCGCGAAATTTCGAGGGCTCTACGAATAAGTTAGGATATTGTTAAGAAGCAAATTGGCTAAATTTGTTAAGATGTAAAAATAGACAAGACTATTGTTAATTAACTAGTTTGTTATTGTTGATGGTTATTACGAACACATGATGTCATTTATGTAGCTTTTCCACTTTTGCTTCATCATTTGATGACACTGTCTTCTGTAGTTTCTGATCCAAAGGTGCCTCTTTTTTATCCTCTGTTAAAAACGTATGGCATTCTGAGACTTTGCGAGAGACATTGGAACACTGGTTGTAACATTGTTCCCAATTCGTTCGTGCACTGTTTTACGTTATCCACAAAGCACAGATCTTCTTCAAAGGGGCATTTTATGCCAATTCTACAAGAGAAAGCCTCTTGTACATACTTATCTTGACTAACGGCAAGCAACAAAAAAGTTGATTTGTGCAGATTTACTGATGCTTTGCCAATTTCTGAGGACTTGGTGGAGATGTAATGTTTCTATCTCATGGCCTTGTAGACAGCTATCACTTCAAATTTCTTTCACAGGATATTCCCTAATTGGACTTTACACGGCCTTTTAAACATGGGAGTTTCGTTGTCCACTGTGATGGCAAAAAAAAACTATGGGATTTTTTGTTTTTCAATCTGTCAGTGAATTTCAAAATGAAAATTATGCAAAAATGACAGTTTATTGCATGGTTGGGCCAAGGTATAACCACACATCAACTGATTGCACATGTGTGGTAGCCTATGTAGACCGATATCTATGAAGGCCTGATATCAATGTGTGTGTGTGGGTGTTCACTCCACCAGTATGACGATGATACGAATAAATGATATGGAGCGGAAGTGTTTCATTTTATTGAAATTACGACCTTTTTCTCGCAATCAAACAAGGAGATCCAGTTTTTTGTGCCAATTCGGTGCGAGAATCACCAAATATTTTCAGAAAAGAACAACATTATGCTATTCTTTACGTAATTTTGGAATGACATCTTTCTTATTCTTTGAGACTTGCGATTTCGGTAGACAAAGGCCACTGCTGAGCAAATTAATTAACTGCCGATTCTTTACTCAGTGTATGGGGCTACCTTTCCTATCCAGTGGATTTTTTTAGCATGTAATCTGATGGTAAAATTTCATGTATTCATCATTTTTCACTCCTCCCTTCAGTTTCCTTGCATTGAAAAGTCTTCCTATTTCACAGAACTGTGGGAAGAGGCTTTCCATCTGATTTCTTCTTTGCTTCCAAAACTCACATATTTTCTGAGCGCATTTCACCATTTGGAACCTGACCAGTTTTGACCCCCAGTGCTGATATTTGGTCACAAACATAAACAATTTTGCAAAATGAACGGATCAAATTTTCATATTTGTTTCTGTCATATGGTTCGCGTTCCATTGCTAAATATCCATGGTTTCAAACTTTTTGGGTTCCGAAAAACTGTAGGTAGTGAACCCTAACTGAACCAATAATGCATCTCTAAGGCCTTTATCTTTTTTTTTTGCAAGAATGAAATGCAGAAATCTTGGAATATCTGCTCCCGAAAATGCAAATGGTTGGAAGCCCGGAGTTTACACTCCTTCGTATGGTCGCAGCATTTTGGACACGTTAGCACATTTCCCTTAGTGTCCACTTGACACTACATTTCATTAGGCGACACCCTAAAATTCTTTTAAAATCCTCCCCAATTGAATTCCACCGCATTTATCACGAATTCTACCCTATGTGCAGCCATTGGGTATTTTTCCGCATTTTTTTTTAAGAACTCACATTTTCACTCAAGCAAGTGTTTTTGACTTGTGCATGGTGCAGTAAGATTTTCATGTGTCAGATTTTGCAAAATTCATAAAAAAAAATGTTTGATTTTGCAAAATTCACGAAATGCAGTATTTGCAAAGACAAAAACAGAGGCCATGTGACATGTCCCACTCTTGACCAAAATTGGCCACATCTGTGCCAACCGACCAATCCATCACATATCCAGTCAAATCCAGGTAATGTTGTCTGGTTAAAGAAATTTGAACATTTTCTAAGCTCATAAACTTCGTCAGATTTTTTGCGTTTGGAGTATCTTGTAAGATTCTGATAAAGCGTGCTCAAAGACAATTAGCATTTTTTTTATTTGATGTGCACTTCATTGAAGCTATCCATTTCTCAAATTTGAAAGTGAATAGAACTTAAGATATATTTGACAAAGGTATTAACGTAAATAAGTTTGATAAGTATATTTTTAGATAATTAAGATAAAATTGAGAGTACTACTGAACAGCTGTAAGACATCCTTGTTGGAAAAACTTAACTTTTCATTTTGTTGTGCGATTGCGACATTACTTGTGTTCCTAATTCTTTAATTTAAAAAAATGCTTTTTGTTTTGGCCATCAGGCTTTGTGTCGTCGTAGATAATGCCTTTATTGTGATGGGCGTCTGCCTTGTATCGTTCTCTTGTTCTGTGGAAAATGGCAGCTGTTTCAACAAGTTTTTGGGCAGTTCTTTTTTTCCGCCAGCCCCCTGCGACTCTGAAATAGCATTTTTTCTCCTTCCTCTATTTTTCTAAATGCTATTTCGTCCGAAGAACCTTAAGAAAAGGTGACCTGATAATTTGATACCTAACCCTTATCTGGCCCAAGGAGGAAGGTGGCAGATTTTTTTCTGGAGTTGCTGCCTCCGACTCAATTGTGATGAGCTCCTTAATTGGCAGAGTTGTTGGCAAGAACAGAGATGCTGTGGAAATGGCAAAGTGGCATCTTCCAAAGTGGGCTCCTTAAGAGCTTATCCCATGCTCTGTCAGAGGGAGGGGCAATAGAACTTGCATCCCTTATCATGAGGCCAGGATGAGCAAGCAAATCTTATCAAAATTTAATCTTGTCTTGCTCACTCTTTTTCCCCGAAAAGGGCCTCTCGAAATATTAATTTGTGTTTTTTTAATTTGGTTTTCAACAAAATATCTCTTGTTTTCATTTGATCCTTTTTGAAATTATTTGGCTCCAAGTAGGTACTTTTAAATGTGATGGCGCTTGTTGGCTGATGATAGGTGTTAAATAATAAAATCTCATAGGTTTATTTCTAGTTAGTGCTTAAGAACTACTTTCTTGAAGTTTTTTTTATTGATATTTAGGGTAATCTTAATTTTTAGAGTTCTCACCCCCCTCAATGTCTTAATTGCCCTTGTGAAATTCCAAATTATTAATGTCGATAAACCTGGACTCAGATACAAGTGCATTCATTACTCATAATTTCTGTAACATTATTTTGTATTTTTCTGCAAAAAATTCTTCTTTTGTGTGCTCATTCACTAGAAACCATGAAACGTGCAGAATTTGTCAAAAACCACTCTCCAACGATAAATAACCTCTGCACTCCATTCAATGTTTTAATTTTCAATCAACGGTGATAGTTGGAACCCCTTTCAATACCACCTCTTTCTCGCTGTAGTTTGTCAGAAATTTCGCGTGCTAGAGCGCGTGCTAAATTCATTGGAATGGCAAAATTTATTGGAGCAGGAAAGTCCTGTGTTTCTGATTATTTTTTGGAATTGAGCAAATTTTACATTGAGAGGTATCACAAAATCCCAATACCTATATTTTGTTGTTATAGTTTAGGGCTTCGGTAGTGAAAACTCGAGGATTAGCTTTGTTTCTCCAACTTGATGCAGCTTCTTTGATTGTGGCTGCAGTTGAATGTAACCAGTCACTGGCCCAAGTAGCTGCTAGGAGAGGATTAGCCTGCCATGTCTGCGAACAGAGTTTTAAAATGCATGTTCAGCTAAGAAGAAGTAAAGATTGCCAGGAATGACGTGACATTGTCGACCATCGGAGCGAGTATTGAAAATTTTGGCCCAGGAATTGACTCAGTCCCACATTCCCGACAGCAAAAATCAAGCAGCGAGTCCAAATGCAAGTAATGCTCCGTCATTACATTTTTCGGTTGTGACGCATGGTATTCGTAAAAGTCCCGTTGCTGTAAATTTTAAGAAAAGAGCTTCTATCGCACAATAAAACAGCACCCAATGGTACAGAGCTGCAGCACCAGTGATTGCATCAGATTCTTTATTGCGCAGGTGAGTACGATTTTTTGAGCATCGTCGATGGGTTTGCCACTCTGGGGGATTTAATGCTGTAACTGAGACAAACAGCACGGCCAGTCTGCAAACTTTCACAAAAGGTGCAGCGTAATTGTCCGCATCTGGTCTATGACTTTTGGAACACCCTGTATTGAACTCGATGGTGATAGAATTGATGAAAATATGAATTTCCATAATCACCCATGACTGTTCCCATGCGGATGCTTGAAAAGAGATGGCTTCATGTCCATTTTCATGACAATAATTCAACAGAGAGAAGAGCAGAAATTTCAATTTCTCATCCATCAAATGAAAATCGATCAATGTTTTGTTGGGAAACTTTTGAGGCTGGCTCGGTCAGCCTTTTTGATCTGATATTGATAGACAACGGTTTTGAACAAACCATTGTCGACCAAATTTTGAACAAATTAATTTTGTACAAAAAATGTCGTTACTTTTGTTTGCGCGATGACTTCAGAGGTACTCTCCAAAAATGGAATCCAGCCCTAAGGACCCATGTCACTTTGGTTACACCAATGAATGAGCGCAAAACAAAAAGCAATTCGCAATGAGATCAGCGGGCCACATTTCGCAATTGAAGGGCCACAGGGAGAACTTTCCATTCTGTCTCTTGCATGCTCGCAGTTGCATTTTTGCTGTTTATGCTCTTTCTATGCTGGAAATGGTATGAAAAACTCACTTAGCCAGCATGGAGAGGTCTCCATCCTGCCTTTGAATGATCTGTTTGCTCCTTTTGCGGTGATCAAGTTATCATCTTCATTGAGGTTTGGTTTCATGGTTATGAAAACAATGCTTTTGTACTTTTTTCCAGTCAGTTTTGGAGCTTTCTAGGGTCCATGAGGATATGCCTATATATTCACTATTCATTTATGACAAATTCCTGGCTTTTTTCACCCATTGTGCACGTTATCGAACTGATGACATGCTGAAAGCATTTGAGCACTCCAAAGCCTTTTCAGTTTTATTATTTTTGCAATGCTTTTTCAGATCAAACCCACATTAGCACATTGTTCAATTGTAATTCTTTGCTCCTTATTTTGGCATTGCTGCAGTAATGACACATCTGCTATCTCTTTCGAAACAATCACATTCTTGCCATCAGTCTCTTTCTCTCCTGATTTTGTTTCCAGTCAAATTTCCATTTTGCTTTTCCTTACATTTTATTGTTTAATTTTTAACTCTTCTATTCTTGACATTAATTTAAATAGTCACTTGTGTCATTTTGTTTCTAATTTTTGTTTTCGATTATCTCAGATTTTATCTTATTTTTTCTATTTGAATTCTATATTCCTTATCCTACAGACCGTCCCACTCAGAGGCGGTCCCTTCGGAGGGTTTCAGGTTTTTGCAGCCGGCACTCTTAAGAGAAGGATATGGGTACCGATCCAGTTTGGGGGTGTGGGTGGAGCCCCCAGGAGCTGAAGAAATTTTGAGACTAAGCTCTTAAATTTTGAGTGTAGTATTCGTGTTGTTGAGGCGAAATGTCCCATCATGGTGAGCAAAAAGCAGGGAGACATTCCCAATTGGGGACAGTCGTCCCCCGAAGTAATGCCCCTCTGCCAAGAATGGCAGGGTTTTTACGAATAAATTTTGATGCGAGCTCAGTCCTGTATTGAGGAGGTATGGCCACACTCACCATTTTTGCCATTTTGCCCCCATTTGACTTTTAAACCAGTGTTCATTATCAATCAATGCATGTTAATACAGAATTAACTTTTGTTCGATAACTGAAATCTGTTTCAACAGCTACATCAAACATGAACGATTCACATTCCTTAGCTTTTCTTCTTTTTGAGGGAAGCTTCACAGCAAACAATTATTTTAGGTGGAATCCAATTTTCATAAAACTTCGAAATTTGTTGTAAATACGTGTAAATCGACATTTTGTGAATGCCAAGATTTGCGAACTCAATTTTACACTTGCTTTTTTTCATCACCACACATTGCGTCAATTTCACATCAATGTTAAACGACACACATTTAATTGTGCAAAAGGTTAGAAATTTCATGTTTCAAACACCATCGATATTCTTCCCAAAGCTTCAAACATATTTCCGGCGGTCATCAAAATTTTACTTGCTTACTTGCTTTTGCAGTATGCGACTGGACCGTACCATTTTGCTCTTTTTTCCTTTCACCTTCCAGAAAAAGTTTCTCGCGGAAAGTTGCAATGGCTGAAAAACGGATTTGTGGCTATGTCTTCAAGAAACGACTTTCTGTACAGTTTACGCGAATGTTTGTGCATTTATCAGCATATGGCTACAATGACAAAAAGTTGGCATTCAGGAGGAGCAAAAACTAAGCATGAAGTACAACTAGACTGTTATGCTGAGGCACAAAATCCTGCTCGCACCATGGGACATGATGTTTCTCCACTGAAACGAAGTTGGTTGTGGAAAGGGATGAGAATGATGCCGATTAGATGACGTAACCGTAAATGCCAATTTCTTATTTGCTTCCCAAACCCAGCGGCAATGAATTTGCAATTTCATTGTGCACATCTCAGGATGGAGGGAAATTGTTTCTCCTTGTGATTTGAAAATATATATTTTTTATCCATTAACCCATGGAAACGACGAAAATGACAGGTTCCTCAGACAGTTTTTTGTCTCCAATCTGAACCTGACCTTTACGATCAAAGTTTGAGCTCCGGTTTATTTTTTATGTTTTATTTTTTGCCTGTGATAATTCCATTCGTTTTCTTTATCATATTTTTACCTTTTGTTTCCTGTGTACCTTAATTTTTTGTTTTGTTTTATTCTTTTTTGTGTGTTCATTCTTTCTTACCTTTTTTTCTTTTGAAGTTCGTGCCACAAATTTACCATCTCTTCTAATCTGCGGAAAATGGGTTAAGTTTTGTACAGGTACCTTGTTCCAGCATAAAAATTCAAAATTTACGTGAAAATGGTCCCCAGACTCAACAGCCCGTCGCCATGATCATGTCGCATGACCACTTCCGCGAATAATTCAACATTATTTTGGTGGTTTTATACGACACCAACAACAAGCCAACTGCAACGCCAAATTTCCTGTGGAATGGTGCACTTATGGAATTTTTAGGAGCTTCACTGCCAAGAAAAATTAGTCATAATGATGAATTATTTTGGCGAACTAGCATGCCATGGCATCTTACCAAGTCCGAAAATTGACTGCAGTCTACACTCCTGAGAGCTCCAAATCAATTTGCTTCAACTTGTGTCCTTGTTGATGAAGAACTGAACTACCAGAGGAAAATGAAAATTGACTCTGATCGCAGATTGTTCTTGGAGTGCATGTGTTCATCAGTCAGGTTCCAATCCCCCAACAAGCATCAAGAAACAAATCGATTGGGGAATCTAAACATTCAGTTTGTGGTTATTTTTTCTGTTATTTTGGCCAAATTGACTGCAATTGACTTAATTTGTCGACATTGGCACTACAAGTGTGAGAACGTAAATAAATGTGTTCGGAGTTGCACCGCAGTTGTCTGGACAGCAAGTACATTAATTGTCGGTACGGGCATGATGTTAATGCGACATTGTTTGCAATGACACCGCTGTTTTTCAACTATTTTGACATTGACACTGCTGATGAGAATGTTGACAAAGGACACCATGGAAGTTGTTATTTGTGACTTCATGGTTGTTTACAGACCAGACACACTTCATAATTTGATGCTGGAAGGCGGTGCTTACTCTGCCACAATTAAAACGAACAGATAAACAACACTAAGTTCAAAAAATTAGTGTTGAATTTTTCTAAATTAGTGTTGAAATTTTCAAAAATGATTTTTGAAGTTAGTGTTGTTTATCCGTTCGTTTTAATTGTGGCAGAGTAAGCACTGCCTTCCAGCATCAAATTATGAAATGCCCTCTGCAGCCATCAAAACCATTCGACACTTCATAATATGTTCAGGTTTGTTTGCAATGGTAACCACATTTCAATATCACTACATTCCATTTTAGCGACACCTTGAACATTTTTTCCATGGCACACAGTTTTGACAAATTGTTGACACTGACACCTGACTGGCAGCTTTGGCATTGGCATTACAAGAGTTGTTTCCTGCGACACCACAATTGATCAATGTTCATGATGATGACATTGACATTCGAATTGATCAAACTGTTGACAAGTGTCTGCAGTTTAAATCGAGTCATTTCCGTCCACCACCGATTGCTTTTCAAAATAGCGACAATTCTTGTGGCATTGAGCTCATTTTTAATTACTTTATCATTCCTCACCTTTCTTTAGCCTTTTATTGATAATGTAATTTATTGATCTTTATCTTTTTTATTTGTCTGTTTTATTTGAAATTTTCTTACATTTCTTTCTATTCCGATAACATAAATTAATCTAGAACTGTTTTGTATTTAAATTGATTAGAAAATTATGTTTTTTTGTTTATTTATGTTCTTTTGTTTTTATCACCATAAAAAACATACCTCGTTTTATTCCAAGTTTATAAACATGGTTCACCACCCTTTTCGAAGTTATTGTTTCTGTTTTCTGACAGCTGTCAAATGACTATGTTCCGTAATTTGGAGTTCGTTCGAAGTTCATGTGGCATGCTTCCTTTTTTATTGCCACCTGCTTTGTAAACATAACTCCGGCATTATTTTTGTGCTGTTTTCCTCATGTCCACAATTCAGCGAGGGGGATTTTTCTGAAATCTTTTGTTTGATCTTTTCTGTACATGATTGTTAAATTGCTCCTTCAAATCCTGCAGCATCTCACGTAATTAATTGTGGCAGTCTAAAGCATTTTCCGGTAAATTGCATACGTGCGTGTGGCGAAAACTGAGTTGGAAATTGTCACGGCACCAAAGGGCTTTCACGGTCAATGAAATTCCCGTAATATTCTTACAAATGCTGATGAGCGACAGCAAATTGGCAATGCTAGTCAGTGAAACAGGTTTGTAACAGCATAGAATGTGCTTGAAACATTTTGAATTGCCCAAGTGGAAAAAGTGCCTGACGCGTTTTTACTCAAAGGCACTCGCAGGTGCTCCGCTATTGGGTTAAAGAGGCTCTATGTTTGCATAATGTCGCATAATACATCAGTTGTTCCATAATTCTTTTTTGTGCTGCCTCTTTCGTGGAGCAGTCCGTCACTCACATTTTATGCATTGCTGCAGATAGAAAGATCACAAGTACTGCAAGTAATTTGCAATTAAAATAATTTGCCTGGACACAGTCCTGCGCAAATCAGCAATTACGCACGTGAACACTCTGGTCGTATCGAAAACAAAACAGCACAAAAAAGTCAAAATCCATGAAAACGGTGGACTGGATGACTGCCCTGCAACCCCATGCGAAATGTTCCTCCGTAAGGTGCTCACACTCAAATCCTTTGGTGGAAGTACATTGGTGTTTGAGGAAACCTGAGCATTCGTACATGCCAGAAAAAACATTCATTAATTGCTCCCTTTTTCGTCTTTTCAAAATTCTGTCGTTGTTTTTTCTTTGTGATGCTTCCAATTCTTTCTTGTTTTTGCTTTTCAACTCATGTGAACTTCTCCAGCTCAGCCAGTTCAAATAATTTGGTAATTATTGGGTGTAATTTAACTGTTAAGGTTTAATTATTGTCAAGACATTAGTTCATAAGTTAATTGTTAAGTTTACAATGATAAATAAGGCTAATCTGCAAATTCGGCATGCGAAGTTAAAAACGTTAATAGATTACTTAATTAAGTTGTTTATCTTGAGCTGAGATACTTGTTTTCCTCATCGTATTCTTCTTGATTGATAATCGTTTGTCTGTTCAGTGATAGAAGTTTCCTTTGCCAGAGAATTGGTTGAATTACGTTAGTTTTAACATTGTGCAGCCATTTTTGATAACAAAAAATGCTGAAGGAAGTTTAAAATGCCAAAAAACGCGGACGTTTTGCTGGAGCTCTCATTGCTGGCTCTGGTTTTCTCCATCGTGTGAACGTTTGTTGTGATGGCCATATTTCTTGGAGTCAGTGTTCTGATTGGATATGTTGATCTATTTGTGAAACACTTGGTCTTGACACATCTGACACGATGCGAATGTCCAAGGATGCGCTTGCATCAGAAAAAAAAAGAAAAAGGACACGTTGGGGGAAGGGCGGGGGAGTCAGGAAGCCAACCTTACTGTTTGCCAACCAATTTTCCTCAAATCTCTGAACAGTTCCTGAGATGTTGGTAAAAACTTGCAATCTCAGTGAACAAGTCAAGCTTTGGAACGGTATTGCAAGGAAACTTGCAATGTTCTTAAATTTTACTTTCTTGGAAATTCAGGCAAGGCATGTAGAATTTGACTCTGAAATTACATTTATTTTTGGCAGAATGAAACGAAATCAGGAGTTTGTTTTCGTCGTTTTTGAGATTTTCCTAGAGGCAAAACAGGTCTTTCAAGTTAGAAAACTCCATTTGGGATGCTTCCTGAGCAATTTTGGATGCTTCCAGACCACACTGAACCATTTTCTGCACAGGTATTCCAATTTGAACATCTGTCACCACGTTATCGCAATAAGACTGTTCATAAGTTAATTCAAAATAAGGGAAAATGCATTCGAATTTTGATGGTGTTTCGAGTGAATATTCAAAATGCCGCAGAGAGTAAAAAACACCTTGCTGGATTGCTGGAGTTGTGACAGTTCACAACTGCACCTCATTCTGGTAATTATGCCATAATCAGTTCAAGAAGCACAAAACCACATACATTGCGCAATGAAAAAAGTAAAACTGGAACAGTTTTCACTTGTTTCTGGCTCCCCCCTCCCCCAAAAGTGTCTGACCTTTCAACGTAAAAAGTGTCCATTGTTAAAAATTTCTCCGAATCAGTCTTCTATTTGTGGAACACTTTGTCTCTCCATGCACCACTTTTGTCATTTGTGATGAAACGAAAGAAATTAGCAGACTTTCAAAATGCTTTTTGGCAAAAGCAAATTGCTACAATTTCCACAGATTTTTTGATCGCTTAGCGACAATTTAATATTGTGCTGGACTTGGAATTGGTGAAGAATGTCGAATGGTGGACTAATTCATTCTCATGAATTTTTTCTGTGTGTTATTGTGCTTAAATGAAAAAGCCTGATCTGGAAACTCGACTGCTGCTTCTCATTGATTTGTTTATTATCCTGGATTCTCATGCCATTATGGATGTTTTAGTTCTATTAATTCAGTGTGTGTATGTGTATGTATGAAAGTGGGAATCGCTATCAAGTTGCCACTTACTTAGTTTAATTTAAGACAGATAATAAACAGGAATTGATTTCAGAAGAACTGGAATTGTTTTTTTTTTTCATATATCGAGAACGGTTCAGAATTAACAATTTGCAACTGTGTGTCCTTGGAAGTTTTTTCCCTTTGCATCAAATCCAACAGACCCTCAGGGATTTTAGCTGCGGAGATTTTTGGCGAATATGAGTTTCTGATGCTAAACACTCTAGTGTTGTGTGGGGTATGGCCAATGACGAAATGTGGGATATTGCTTCTGGTGTTATGTGGGGGGTCCAGCCTCTCTGGTATATTTTGGGGCAAGCCTTTGGTGTTATGGGGCGTGTAGCCTCTTGTTTTGTGTAGGGTATAGCCTCTAGTGTTATGTTTGGGATAGCCTCTGGTGTTGTGTGGGGCAAGCCTTTGGTGTTATGTGGCGTGTAGCCTAGTGTTTTGTATTTGTGTTGGGTATAGCCTCTCGTGTTATGTTGGGTATGGGTACAGCCTTTGATGTTGTGTGGGGCCAGCCTTTGGTGTTATGCGGTGTAGCCTCTTGTTTTTTGTGGGGTACAGCCTCTTGTTATGTGTAGGGGAGAGTCTCTGGTGTTGTGTGGGGCAAGCCTTTGGTGTTACGCAGCGTGTAGCCTCATATTTTGTGTAGGGTATAGCCTCTAGTGTTATGTTGAGTATAGCCTCTGGTGTTTTGTGGGGCAAGCCTTTGGTGTTATGTGACGTGTAGCCTCTTGTTTTGTGTGAGGTATAGCCTCTAGTGTTATGTAGGGTATAGCCTCTGATGTTGATGTGGGGAAAATCTCTAATGTAATGTGGGGTGGGGTAAAGCTCGGGGTGTGGCCAAGGGCAGTTACGTGTAAGTAGTGGGGTTGAAAACTTGGCAAGAAAAATGAAAACCCATCTGATGCATCTTGTGACCTCACAATGGAGTGACGAAATGCTTCAAAAAGTGGAATTCTTTGACCAAAAGTCAAAGGCAACCCCTTTGACTAAAAGTCGGGCAGTAGCTTTTATAATTCGGCCAAGACTTTTCAAAAAGACAAGTTCCAAGGATAAATGCGAAATCAGATACATTTCCCATCTCTCAATGCATTGGATTTGATCAGCTTTCCAATCGGCCCAACTTTTTAGTTAATCAGCCCGTCCGTCATGTCTTTTCAGCATTTTGTTTGATCAACCGACAGCCTGCATATTTCTGGGCGCTTGAGTTTTACGGACGTTGTGCCTAAAGCACGAAAAATTTGGTCTGGAATTTTTTTAGGCAACGGGAAGGAGAAAATGAATAAAAATCCATAAACCGAATTTCGAGAAGAAAAAAAAACAAAATTGGTCATGGCCATTTTCTCACAGCTGACAGCAGCGCAGATGTGGAAAATATTTTTTGTGGAGAAAAATCTTCTGGACTTATGTTGAATCTTTGCGTTTCTCTCACAGGAGAGTGGGTTAAGTCTCAAACTTACCCGCATGCCCAGTACCCACAGCTTGCTAAGTAGTCAAGTCAAATTGTGTGGAATTTCATGGAACAGCGGACAAAATTCATACTGGGCTGAAATTCGGCACAGATGTTATCTCCTCCTTGAATGTCCATATACAGGTTTTCCCAAAAGTCACTTGACAACCACAGAAAAGTGCATTACAGTTCTGAAGCAACTCTAGTAGCTTGGAGTGGAGGTGGTTCCAAATCGAATGGATAACACCTGCAGCAGACAGCCTGCCCAATCTGAACCTGAAATCTATAGAAATAGCCCAACAGGAGAAGATTGAAAACAAGCAAATAGCTGGGGTTGTCAAGTGACTTTTGGGAAACTGAGCAAGAATCGTTGATTTTTTACTCCTTCGCCAAGTTTTGAGCAATTTTTCTGAAGATGTCTTACACGAATGCAGCAAATGACTGAAATGCATTAATTTTTTGTGAATATTGGGAGTTAAACCTAAAGGAAGGGCTCGCTAGCTCAAAAAAGGACTAATTTCTGAACACTGGCACAGAATGAGTGCAAAAATCTTAACCGGGTGTCCAGAAATCTTGGCCGCAAAAGTCGCGTCAACTTTTTAATGACTGTGTCATCACAACTCAAAAACCACGACTAAGAAAATTGAAATTTTGAATGAAGGCACCACAGAATGGGACCTAAGTGTGTACCAAATTTTAATAAAATCGGTAAAGAAATGCGGAAGTTATTATTTTAACCCCTACCCCCACCCTTTAACCCGCGATAATGGGCGAAGCACAACTCGGAAACATGGGGACTTCTGTCAAATGGACATTCAAGGAGGAGAAAACATCTGTGCCGAATTTCAGCCCAGTATGAATTTTGTCCGCTATTTTCTCCAATTTGACTGGACTATAGTGCAAGTTTAAGATTGTGTTTCTCAATTTGTGCTTCTTCAATTTGTGCTTCTCCTCTTGGGTAGTCAAGTATAGATTCCCGTTTTCACTCGCCGAAGAGAATTTTCGCAGATCAACTTGACACCCTGTGAAGTGTGGGCTCACAGTCTTGGTGATTCAGCGACGCAACCCGAGGCGGCGCTTCTCCAGCCAGGTCTTCTCCGTTTTCATCTTGAAACTTCATCTCAAATCCTTCGCAACTTTATTATGTGCGGGAATATAAACGCAAGTTCAATATTTTAAGGCGATTTATGATTAGGCCAGGTGGAACCAGGGAGTCGACAGAGCAGTTGCGTTGCTTGCTGGTGAGCGCGCAAACAAAGCAATCCCACCATGCCATGCCTAGCGATGGAGGGAACTAGACTAAATTATCCTAGCAGTCGTTCCGCACGCCGCAGAACATCTACATTTAATCTCCAAGCAGACTGCCTGCGGGAACCTGGCAGTGTATTTTCATTTGATATATTGAGTTTGTGCTCCGGCCTGAAAATAGGCGGGCCCAGGAGGCTCGCTGCTGTTTGGGGGAGGGAGGGGTTGATGAAGTTCGGGGGAGCAAGAGAGCGGCTTCAAACCCCGGATTAAAATTATTCCAAGCATGAATTTAAATTGCTCCAGATTAAATTAGATTGTCGTTAATAAATTTTATGATTTAACATGCAGCCACCCGCTGCAGGGGTTCAGTGTGTGTTGCTTTGCTGCAGCGTGGGGATGATGTATCAGTGGAGGCGGTGGGGTGTTGGGGATGACGTACTCCGTATCAGATGAGGCGGTGGGGTGTTGAAAAGCTTCAGTGTTTCGCGTAACGCCTCTGATAATTTTCTGTTTCTATCCGAGTACGAGTAAATCTTGACAGTTGATGTAAACATGTTGAAATTGGGTTTTTGTTTCTGTGCGAGTTTGGATTTGGCGAGGTTTTTTACCTCGCTCCTTCTCTAAGTCTAAGGGGGCACACACGTTTGTGAGAAAATTCTTGCAGGTGGAACCAATCTCCGGATTCAACAGAAGGAAGTGAAAGATTAAAATTTTATTTTCTTTCCTCGGTTGTGCATCTCTAAGACTTCGCATTCAGTGTTCTCAATTCTCACCGCATTCAGTAGGTATTCAATGCGCATTCAATTCTGCGCAGATGTCGCACAGTGTTCAATGGTTCTGTTCTTTGGGTGTCCAAGGCTTTGGGTGTATCTAATTTCGGGGATATTTTGTTAGCCAATCAGTTGATTTACAACAAAGCAACACACGGACACCAGTCACCAGGGTGACAACAAACAGTTACGGTTTTGCGATCTTGCATGATCGGCGGGTCTTGGTCAGGTCTGTCTTTGCAGATGCCACAATGTGGGCTCTTTCTGGCTTGAAAATTGAAGATTGAGAGAATGCGTTTTATGGCCTGGAATTAAAAAACAAACCCAGAACATCGGAAAACAATGGCGCCACTGGTTTCAAGGCTGTTTATCTGATACAATTACGAGTGAATATTGGATGATACAGGCTTACACAGCTTTCTGCGCCTGTAATTTAATGTTTCGAACTTCAAATCTAGTTTAATCGCCCTGCATGGGTAGGTATGTCTATTGAACTGCCCCATCTCTCACAAAACACTGCCGCCTCCAGGCGCCCGACCAATAAAACCCTCTCGAATTGGAACGCGTTCTGGAACTTCCGCTTCAGCCACGCAAGCTTGTTTGTTTGATTCAGGCGCTGAAAACATTTATCCAACTCAAAACTGCCCGATTCAATTAAAGTGATTGGTCGTTTGGGCCCTAATTGGAAAATTGTGGTTTTACTTCGCGAGTTATATGGAGCGAATTCCCGAGGTTGACGAAGGGTTGGCCAAACTCCGAGTGGGTAGAGTGGAGTGGGGTGCAACTGCCTTGGCTGCACATTGGTCGCTAATTCGATTAGAGGCAGTGTTTCAGGCAAGAATGACGTTCGCCGTTCGAGGCGGAGTTTCTGCTCTGTTTTAGAATCTATAAAACCACCCACCGCCATACCATTTTGATTTTCAGGGCTTCCTCCACATTCTCCGCTTGTGTTGTTAGGAAAGGAGGACTTAAGAAACGGAATCCAAGGGAAGCTGGGGCAGGCGCAGCAGGGTTCTAGCTCCAACTAGTTCTAGCTGCATCCGATATCCGGGTTGCAATGACCCTCCACACCCCATCTCACATTTCTGAACCCCCTAATCTTGACTTATCGTTCACTTCATTACACTGCACGCCTGCAAACTGTCAGTTCTGCGAAAGGATTTGCCTTGGACGGAGAGCCATTTGGCAACAAGATGACAAAATCTTGGAACTTGCTGGCTCGATGCAATGAATTCTACAGGGAGAGTCATAATGAACACTTGGGCTGGGATTCCGCCTGCTTTCGGCCCTTGCCGTCGGTTTGCGTGAACGAGAACGGTGTCCTTTCGGGCACCGTTTGTCTTAAATTAAAGTCAATTAAATTAAAATAAATTAAACTAAAGTCAGGGAATTTGAAAAAAGAAGCTGGAAAAGCAGGGATTTCAAGGGTTTTTGCTGCCAAACCTGGGAAAGTCAGGGAAATCGAAATATACCAAAAGGGAATTTTCCAGTCAAATTCCTCAGTTTAAGCCTCTTTTTTGGAACATTCGAGCCA
This sequence comes from Sinentomon sp. SZTP_YWyxl, assembly GCA_030068105.1. Taxonomy (NCBI): domain Eukaryota; kingdom Metazoa; phylum Arthropoda; class Protura; order Sinentomata; family Sinentomidae; genus Sinentomon; species Sinentomon sp. SZTP_YWyxl. The sequence goes on from JASGXE010017614.1 coordinate 35,429, forward strand.
ATTTTTGTCAAAAATGCTTTTTTGCTTCTCTTTCAATATGAATGGTTTTCATCAAGCTGTGGAATTCTTGGCATTCTGTCAGGAAATCCTGAAAATTGACAGTTTTTGTAGACATCGGGCCAGAAAAGGGTCTGGAATTTCCTGGCAACGGATCTGGAACAGTCAGGGAATTGAGATCTGGGAAATGGCTGGCAACCCTGTCAAACTGCAAAGCAACAAACCAAAGCATGATGCGGTGCGCAATCATCCGAAAAACGAGAATGACCGGTGAACACAGGAAAATGGGCGGAACCCCACGAAGAGTTTAGCTTGACTCTCGCTGTATATTCACATTTTTGAACCCTGCGACATCTTCGGATTGAGCATATCCGGTCTTGTTTGAGAAACATTTTCCGAAGGCAGATTTCACCGCCGGGTCCTTGGATAATCATGCATCTGGCCCATAAACAACATTTCCATGCACAAAACGTGAGATAGGTAGATTACCGGAGAAAACGACCAAGCAAAAGCAAGCGAAAGGCTCAAAAGTCTCCGCGTGAAATCCAAAACCTGCAAAATTTGAGGACAACGTTTCTTCTTCATTTTGCCCAAGTGAGGGTGTGGACAAGGATTATTGCAGTAAGTATGCGCAACAAGCATGTTGCAACACTGGTGGGTGGAAACAAGTGACAAAATCAAAGTTGGGACCATTTTGCGAAAAAGTGCCCATTTGTAAACAAAATAGGATGTTCGTGTTCAAAAAATTGCACAGGGTGACGATATCTCTGAAATCGTTGGCAATACATCGCTTGGTGCCGTGGCGCATACCAGCTCCATTTTCACTTTTGGCTACCCGCGGATGACGAGAGGAACCTTTCAGGAACATTTATTTCTGTGCAGTACGCCTCAAACTGTTCCTTTCTTATGAGACACAGATTTTTTGATTCCTGATGAGGCACAGATTTTTTGGTTCCTGACATCTTGGCAACGAAAGGCTGAGGGAAAACTGTTCTCGTTTGCATCACACCATGCACGGAGCAAGCCAGTTACAGGGTGCACGATTTCACAAAACCTTCACTGGCCTGCATGTGTCCCACTTTCGCAGCAAGTCTGTACCTTTTTTGTTTGTGCGATTTGTTCCAGCCCCGAACGCTTACGGTACACAAACCAGAATAAAACTGCACTGTCAATTGCAACCCAATTCAAACCATATATTTTAAATTTATTTTTGAGAGCAAAACAAATGCCTGTAACCAAACATATTGACAACATGCTTATAACCAAACACGTAAGGGCCTTTCCTTTGATGAGAACATCCGAATCTGTGACCGGACCACATTTGGTTTTGTCAATTTCGTTGACGTGGTTTTTTCGATTTGCCATGTTTTAGCAATTCCTTTGGTTTATCTCCGTCACCTGTAGATGGCACCTTTTTAAGTATTGGAAAATCACAGAGTTTTTGGTGAAAAAGTCATTTTGACTGTCCTTCACTCATGACGGAGATCAGCTATAGGTACTGCTCCTTCCCGCGTGTTGAGATAAACATTAAGGCAAACCAAGCCTGGTCAAACCCACCTGCCATCACAACCTATTGCTTAAGCTATTCGTACACTCATTGGTGCTCGCTTGTGGCGAGTCGGAACGCCACACTCGGAATTCGGAACAAAATCGGAACGGAACTTCTCGAAATTTCGATAATTCGGAAATCCCGAATGTTTCATATCCAATTCCGGAAAATTCGGAGTTGTGCCGAGACCTTCGGAATTTTGAAAAGTTGGAATTGATTTGACCCGAAACTGCTAACCTAGCCCATTTGATGTCATTCAGTTTTCCTCTTTTTCCTGCACTTCCGATTTGATCCAAAAAATCGGGCGCAGTTCCGATTCGACCCATTTCCTTGTAATTTTTTTCAAATTTTTGGAGCAATTCCGCAGTGGTGCCAAGAAAAATTTGTCAAATAATTAGATGTTCAAAAATTTGTGGCAGTTCCGTGCACCCGTCAAAGTGCTGGCTGATTTTCACCTGTCCAATCAGCATACAGCACGTCCGCGAAATTGGCAACTCCAAATGCAGTTTGGAATTGGAACTGTCAGCTTCTTTGACGAGATAACTTTTCTCGATCGCTAAAGGGCTTTTTCCGTCCGTAACCCCAGTTCCAATGCCTCCGCATGTCGCTTTGCCTTCAATCTTAGATCCGCTATGCTGGACGTTTTGGAGATCTTGTCAATCCGATTCGCGCCCACTTCTGCAGATGTTTGTTGTGCTGCCGTTGGCATTGTTGGCAGGGCGAAATTTGGCAACCCTGAAATGGCAGCCAGGCTCGAAAATGGCAGGCCAAACGGGTACGCAGGTGTTGGATAGAGCAGGAGGCTCGACAGTTCAACAGGTGTCAACGGTCCTTTGCTGCCGTAGAAGGGTGTTTTTGAGATGGTCACATTTGGCGATTGACGGTGAGGGGGTGGCGTTGCTGCTGATATGTCCCCAATACCGTCTTTGCTGTCGGCGAACTGAACTGATGGTGAGTCGGAGAAGCGGTGTCTTGTTGGCAGAGCAAACCTTGAAGATGCCGACAGAGCAGCAGCTAGGGTCGCCGTACTGAAAGAGACAGGCGGTGGAGGTGACACAAGCGAGGACAACGACCCAAGTTCGAATGGCGGCGACCTTAATCCCAGTGCAGCTGCGGCGTACTGTTTTGAAAATAAACAAAATGAACGTGACATTTGAACGCCGAAATGACATTTTCAATGCACTGACAGTTTGGTTCGCCATATTGAAGGAATTGTGTGAAGTGCTATTTTTAATTGGATCTTTTTTCGTCGTTGCCTGATGCGCCTTTTTTTCTCTTACTGCACAGCTTGCACTCATCAAGCCGCATCAGATCGGCCAGACATCTTGAATACAGCGAAAAACCCCGCGCAGAAAGGACGGATTTTTCGCACCAGACGTTTTTAGATCGTCTGTCCAAAACAGATTCGCAGTTGCAACAATTGGCAATGGTCAATTCTCGAACGTTCCCATTTGCACATTGTTGCAAGTGACAATCTGTTTTAGGCAGACGATCCCTATACAATTCTGTATCAAATTACCCACTTGAATTGATCTTTTGTACTGCTCTCACAGAAGTTTTTAAAAGGATGAATTAATTGGTTGTTATGTTGAAA
>JASGXE010017615.1:0-34292 GCA_030068105.1 Sinentomon sp. SZTP_YWyxl
TTGGTGTCAGCAATATGGAAGCACGTGTGGATTGCATATTGCGGACACCAAATTCCAAAATTAAATATTTTTCAGACTTGAATCTGAAAATAAATGGAGATTCTCGCACAAATATTTCTGACTACGGCTTTTGACCATAATATCACGGAAAATAACAGTTTATTTTGCCTTGCAAGTACTTTTCCATTCCGTCAAATTACGGAAATTTTCCTGCAATCCAAGGATTCCATCTGTAAATTTACGGACATCTTCCGTTATTTCAATGCTTCTTTTCTTCCAGGAATTTATGCTCAATCTCCGTTATTGGATATCTGCAGAAGATGCCTTTATCTACGGAAATTGTCCGTCGTTCAGATTCTGGCCACCCGTGCATGAACGGAAATTGTCCGTCGAAAATTTTCCGGCGATCAGTACATGTACGGAAATGGTCTTTCTTCCAGTTTCTTGACATGGTCATAAATAAAATGAACGGGATTTATCCGTAGCAGAATAAACGAAATTTGCCCAAAAAATAAAATTACGGAGAATCTCCGTCATCTGAAGGAATGGTGGAGCTCCGTAACTGATTTAACGGGTTGCCCCGTAACATGCAATCTACGGACATCACAGTAAAAATACGGAAATTTTCTGGCGTCCAGATTTCCAACACTTTTTCCGTATTCTGACGGTGAAATTAATTACAGTGTTGAAGGCCGCGATTAAATGTTATACTTCCTGGAATATAGGTACTTACCAAAGAAAGCGAAACTTGCTGAAACACATACACTTCCTTTTTTCAGAAACAACATTCCGTCAACGGAGGGAAATGTGGCTTATGCGGCGATTCGTGGGACGCTCCAGTAAAGCAGTACGAATCCCCAGGTGGTAAATTTGCAAATGGAGTCTTAACGAGGCACTACTCACCAGGGCAGGTATCTATTCAGAGGAAAATAGCTATGTTTACGATATTCGAAGAGCTGCGTTGTTCTCTTCAAAATTATTATTTTTCACATTATTATCGAAAAGATCGCAGCATTACAACACAATATGTCAAGGAGTACGAGTATGTAATAAAAGTGCAAAGAAACACAAATGTCCAAAATTAAAAAGAAAAAATGTCAGCTCTGGTGCCGACAAAGTGCAAATTGACAGTCATTTCGGGAAAGGTCTTGAGACATTTGGATCAGTCAAGCGCTTATAGGTACGTACTTGCAAAAGTGCGAGAATTGGATTCGAGCAGTTTACTCCTAACTGAGGAGACGCCATTCAGAATCAATGACAATATGCGCCGCAAAACATCGCATGACACTTGTGAAAGGCGTGAAGTTGCACCAAGGCCTATCGATATTAGATGGCACCTGCTTCGCCAGACCTTTGGAAATCCTGCTGTGAGCAATAACAGCAGGGTCTTTTAAGCAGGAAAGGATGTGATCAGTACTTTAATCTTGGAATCATGAATCACAGGTCACTCCGCTTTCATGCAAAAAGGTCCACGGATTGATATGATATGAGTGGACCTTGCTTTTATGATCTCATCTCTTCGAATTACACCTTGTCTCCCTCTGTGCATCGAAACAGTATTGAAATCCAACTTTCGATTGCCTGCGGCGGTATGTTTGGGGGCATGTTTTTCAGTTCTGAATGTTTCTCAGTTGGCAACCGCTGCGTTTTGAGATAACCGTTCGTTTTATATGACGCATAGCATTGTCTTCCAGAATAAAAAATTTATTCTGCAGAATAAAATTTATTCTGCAAGACAATCTGTTAACCAGAGGTCTTGGGAACAGTAACCTGTTTGATAGTCCACCTAAATCGGCCATGATTCTTTAATCGGCCCATTCTTTAATAAGAAATCAGCGGCCCATCATTTTTTCTTAAAGAATGAGCTTTCAATAAATTTTAACTTCCACTGGCACCCTGCGAGGGCAAGCGATCATTTTGGGTCATGGCTTTGGATGACGGACGACCCGAAGATGGTGAAATTTGCCAAATTTTGTCATACCTGGGCTATTTTGGACGGCAAGTGGAGCTGTTCGTCCAATAAAATGATGGTAGTGCCAGCCGAACTGCATGTTTGGGAGTGAGAAAATATGGGTGACTGAAATGATTGGGAGTCAAATCAATCATGCTTCAGGGATCACGCATCATGTTTCAGTGAAAATATCGAGGATTGCGGAGTTGGTTAGGTTAAGTTAGGTCAGGTGGGATTTTGTTTCAGGGTTTAGATATCTATGGTAATTGCTTTAAAAAGTGCATTCTATACCTCTCTTTATGGTCATCCAGGAAAGAATTTCGACTTAGCTTTGAAGTGCTGGAACGCACTGGGGCTACTCTATTCCAAATAATAGCGAAAGTTTATTCGTATATCGAGTCCTGAAGATACCCGTATCACAAGGTGTAAGAAACCTGGACAAAACAAGATAGATTTCTTTCGTATTTCATCCGAAGTGACAAAGGAGCGCCGTATCCCAAAAAGTACCCAACAGTCGTATTTCCGGTTTTCGCACAAACTCATCTTCAACTCAATGGATTAACCAGAAGGGAGATTTATGTGCATAATTTAATTCCTGTACACGATTTCTACGATTTTTACAATTCATCCGGCCTAATGCACTGTCAGAAAGGATGCATCTATTTTTGAATTGGCAATTTAGTTGTGGCAGAAATTCATAAAGACTGGAATCCGATGTTTGACGGTGAAATGCGCAACCCATAACCTATGTTTTATTTTCTCCGCGACCCCTGTTTTAGATTATCCAGATTTCAATCCAGATCACTGCGAATCATAAAGGTCACATGGAATTCAAGATCTGTCCGGTTCAAGATGCTCATAGTGATCCGAGTCAGGAATGTTTTGATAGAGAAGGGCATGTTTTTATACTTTCCTTGTTTTGCTATAATGTCCTGCCAAATTTTTGCATGGGTTGTTCTATTTGAGTGTGGAGTTTTGCAGGAAGTATAGTTAAGGGTGGTATTGAAATCAATTCACAGCCATTGCAAGTGGTGAGAGATTTGCGAGATGCATGATTAAGACTTCCAAAACAACGGAGAGATTACACTGGAGCTATGAGGGAATCACGGGCTCTGGAAGCATAAAAACACCTGTCCTCCGAAATTAGCTTTGTTGAAGAAAAGGAAATCGCACAGATTGAGTTTATTTAAGGACATTTTAACGCATTCCTTGAATTTTGATTTGCCGAGTTCTTACTTCATAAAGCCAAATCAACGCAGGACTGATAATGGTCTCGCCATTTCCACCCCTACACTCTAGATCACGTACTGAAAAATTATCTTAAAATAAGACAGCAGATATCTGAAACACTGATGTAATATCTTAGTTTAAGACAAGAACGAATTATTAAGATAAAAAAGCGTCTGAAAATATTTAAGACAGGTGAAAATGTTTAATCCTGTCTTAAAATTTTCTCTTAATATGGATTTGGAATCTTAAATTAAGATAATTCATGCGAATTTAAGATTTTCAGACAGTTTTTGCCTTGTTTGCACCGTCTGAATTTAAGACAGTTTGCGCTGTCTTAATTTAAGGCAACTGCTGCGTACTATCTTAATTTAAGACAGCGACGTGCCGTCTTAAATTATGGGAAGTGAGGGCGAAAATGTAAGAAAACAGAAAATTGGAAATGGTATGAGGAAACACAACAGTTGTATTCAATAAAAAAATCACATTTAAAAATTTACTGTTAAAAGCAAATTTCTCCTAATTTCCATCCTGACCTTTGACCAGCACCAAAATTCCCCAACACTCAACGTTTTCTGTTCTGATAAAATTTGTGATGTTAAATAGGCCTTCCTTAATTTCAGATTTAGTGTTATAGTCTTCATGTGTTCTGATTGTTACTCTTGAATGTTTAATATAAGAACTGAAATAATTGTTCCTGTTCATGTAACTGTGATGTCAATTGTACCTCTAAGTTAGTGCAAGAATTCAGTCTACTTCATGGTTGGCTGAACCTTTTTTCATTCTTGTCTGAAAGAGTCATTTCAGGAATATACCTTTTCGTCACAAAGTGCATCTGAATCCAGAATTTAAGATGCACTGTATCTTAAATTAAGATTAAAGACAGTTTGCTGTCTGAATTCCTCTCTGAATTTCAGACAGTAAGATACCTTTTAATCTTAAAATGTGTCTGAAATTCAGTCCTGTCTGAAAGTAAGTCATGGAGAGGTATCTTAAATGTCCTCCAAATGTCTGAAATTAAGTCATATCTTAAAGTAAGTCATGGGGGGTTATCTGAAAAGTGTCCCCCCTCTTAAATGGGAGAAAAGTGACTTACTTTAAGACATTTTGAATTAGAGTGTACATTTAAAACAAATATTATTTTTAATGCATATTTCCCGAAGACAATACGAGATTATTGGGATGCTCTTCCAGCAACCTCAGCATTTATTTCACGATTACGCATTCTCCTGGCGGCGCAATACTCTTGAATAACTTGTACATACATATTCCTTGTGCTGCACTGCTCGCTTCCGTTGCCTATTTTAAAATTTGATTTTTTTATAGTTTGACGACGACTTTTTGTCTAACTGGTGTACTATCTTGCCTGTCTGCCACCAGAGCACTTGTGGCAGAATTGTTCTAAATAAATAAATAAAAAAAGAGGCGCGTTCTATAAGGTTTATAAAAGAAGCTTTTCAACTATTTTTTTTCATCAAATTCAGCGCATAATTAGCCAACGGATTAACCTTGTTGTGACACGCAACGTTTATGATTTTTCCAGGAACAAGTTAAAAATCGTTGGTCATGGAGACAAATATGAAATACTCAGTTCGTTCAGTTGGGCAAACGTGAGCATCGTCCTTCCTGATGGTCTAGAATGCTCCCACTGCATCATTCAAGTAAGTGTATTGTGGCCTAATGCTCCTTTGGACACGGGCACTATGCAAAGTATTGTTTTGACTGATTTGAAGAGGAATCAACCAAAAAATACCAGAGCGGTAAAATACATTCACCAAAATTCTCAATTCACAAATTCAGGCACCATTTAGAATCAACGGCAACTTTGGCCCAAAAACATCGATTCACCTTACTCACTTATTTAAGGAGTTGCCTACTTTCAAAAATCTTTTACAAAGCAGTTGAGAAAAAGCGATCGATATAAATACAAAAAATGAAATACAGAAAGAAAGCAAATGTTTTGTAAGAAAGGTCAACAGTATCTAAACCTTGACATGATGACAAGATGACACAATGAATGATAAACCCAATAAAGTTCATGGACTGATTCCAAATGAAACATAAAATGATCCGCATGATCAAAATCCCAAGGTTTTCATCTGACCCAATTGTATACAATAGTGCATTGAAACCGGCAGCTTTTGGCAGGACGTGGGACAAAATCTTGAACATGATATATAATTTTTACCTGTTTTTCAGTGGACATACACAGGCGGAAACAATTGGGGAAATTGCGGAAACGGATTGTCGGCAACCGGCTGTGGACCGCAGGAGACATTCCGCGATTGTGCCGACGTGTCCATTTTGACTTCAGCAAATGCTGCTCCAGCATCAGCAATTAACAATCACCAGTTAAACACGGCCGTCACGATAGAATCACCGACATCCGGAGACACTGATGCTCCAAAGAGTCCACCTGTGAGGAAAGTGAAATTAGAAGAGGTACCGGACACAAATCGACACATCATGATTGGTGGTTTCAGTCCCGAGGGATATTCACCAAATCCGGCAATCAACATGCACTGGTAGGATATTACTTTATTTACGTTTTATTGTGTGGAATTGACAAAATGTGCGTAAATAGTCAGGTTATGCAAACATGGAGCCATTCTGAATATAACGGGCCATGGGCGATTTCTTTCCGACTTTTGAAGCACGGGGCATGGGGAATTTCATTGCCCCGTGCTTCAAATGTCTATGATAAAAATCTCCCATGGCCCGGGTATTTTGAATGTCTGAGAATGCTCTTTGTTAGCGGGGAAGCAAAATATTAACGAAAAGACTCCCGGGTTAAGTAATTTATACTGGGGGACACTGTCTCGTAGTTCATTACCAACATTTTTATCAGGCATTTTTTGCAGGGCCGTCATTCAATTGTGTTCCGCCTTTGATGTCAACAAATTGCATAAGGCCTTGCCTGTGCAATTTTTGGAACCAAAGTTTTTTGTTTCATTTTTGTTTTTTTTTGTTGGAGTCGCGTAACGTCACCGAACTTTTCCCTTCTTCTCTTATAGCTCACTTAATTCCTCCGCTGACACACACTTTGAAAACATAAAGTTCTCATTGCAAAGATGCGAGGTAAGTTTAACAAAGTTGTAGTAATAATGCTGCATCCTGTCATACATCCTGTGCTGTAAGCTGACATCGAAGGAGGACGCAATTGAAACGGCAGAACTTAAAAAAGCGAGATAAAATGCGGGCGTTAAAGCATGAGATATCGGCACACCTTGCCGATATCCAAGACTTATCCTGGACTCATGCCGTTTTTTTTACTTCTTTAGCTCTGATGTTTTAATGCATCAGTTTCGGAAAATCCATTACTGTAATTTCGGGCCACTTTTCTGAAACATACCTATGCTGATGACTTAGCAGGCGTAGGACCGTGTTGGACTACATCGGGTTTTTTGAAGCGAAGAATACAGCATCTCTGAAATGTTGATGCTGAAGGATTTCAAAAATTTGAGAACATGGGAAATTTCGGTAATAGTTCGATATTTGTACCAGTCGTTAAACTTTAGATCTCTACTCCTCGAATCTGACACAAAACGTTAACGTTTAAGAATGGTGAAACATCAGAAACTCTGCCCTTATTTCAATGCCATGGAGAGTCCTAAATTTCTTACAGTGTAACGTAATCCTTTTTGATTTCATATACCTTTCGGATTTCAAGGGGAAATTGTGACCTCTTGAAGAAAATAACGACAGGCAACGTCAATAAATGGGGTTGGATTCGCACGCTTAAAAGTGCTGTGTTCACATTGCAATATGAATTTTTGAAATTGACGCTGTTTTAAAAATATTTGTGTTTTTCTGAACACTCGTAACCATCATTTTCTATTACAGCTGCATATTTTTTTTTCCAATCCATTTCCGCGGACCAGGAGTTCGCAACAGCCAATCACGTCGTCGAAATGTGTGACGTCATCAATTTTGGGATTTTTGCATTGCCACTTTTTTGCCATTTGGCATGTTTGCCACCGCTTCGCAACTCTTTCTAGGGTCGCAACAGGGTTAGGTTAGGTCAGGTTAGGTTAGGTCAGGTTAGGTTAGGTTAGGTGAGGTTAGGTTTGGTTCAGTGAGGTTTTGAAAATTGGATGTTGAAATTGGCTGGAATTCCCAACAGCCAATCAGAGACGCGCATGCGGAAGTGGATTGGAAAAAAAAAATATGCATTACAGCTATTGATCGATGGCTGGACATAAGCTCAATTGTCGCATGATGCATACCTAAAATACGCCAACTTCTTATGGAAAAACGGAGAGAACAAATTATTTTTTACTGAAAAAATTAAATTTCAACATAAAAATGTGGTAATGTGAGACTAAACCCTCCCAAGGAGACTTACAAAGCAGAAAAAATTAATCTAGAGAGTAAATATGTTGAATTTGAGATGTTTACACAAAATGAGCTGAATGCAATATGTTGCAGGCCCAATATCACGAAACATAGCGTCGGGCCACAATACCTGAAAATGAAAAACGAAACGCTAAACTATTCCCGGGAATATATCCACCCACTCATCTTCATCTGAGATCTGGATCTCATTTTTGTTTAGCATGCAGAGTGAGTGAATATAAGCAGCATTCGAACAAGCAAATCCAATAAAGTGGCGCAAAATGTTTTCAGTGACAAGCTGGGATTGATGAAAGAAAGCTCTCAGCGCGTTATATTTTTTGAGAATATTTGGTGCAGTTGTGACGGATATCAGCAACGAAGGGCATCAGATGATCTTCATTTTTACAGCTAAACCCATAATTGCGAAAGTAGAGTAAAATTCCGTTTTTTGCATTTTACAGGACCACGCCCCAGCAATATGCTCCTCCGGGTCAGCATTACAGACCCTGCCATAATTACGTCAGTGTTGGCAGATGGAGATATTATCCTGGAATGTCAACATGGTGCCAAAATAACTGTCGAAATCCAGGAGCACCGTTCTGCCCTGAAGATATTTGTGGCTGTGCTTAGGCTTGCTTCGGGGGGACTTGATTCGCCATGCAAAATCTTGTTGCCATTCTTTTGTCCATGCTCATTTTCATGCTGCCAACATCCCGGTGTTCATCAATAAACGGAGCTCTTTATATTGTTATGTCAGTTTGACTTCTCAATTTTCTAATGGCAGTTTTGTGCGTCAACGGACATCAGACAGCATTGTGGACGATGTACTCGAACATTTTCAATTGACGCAAACAATCATTTGCTTACGTCAGTTTTCCAGTCTTTTGTTTCCCAGGGACTCTCAATGACCGCTGATCTCTGAGGGTTAGATCAATCAATCAATCTATTTAGTAACCACAAATACGTTGTTTGGTGGTTCAATAATAAGTGTTCCAAAATGCAGTTCGACGTTCATTACAAAACTATCGTGACAAGTCAACCGGACAATGCAGGGATGGAAGAATATTCCACTCTTTAATTGTCCGTGGAAAATAAGTGCTGAATTATGGATTTGCGGTTCAGTAGGACTGCCTACAGCGACAATTCGGACCAAACCTAGCACATTACCCTGCACAAAAGGTTATGAAAGCATGGTATTGACCAAACCAAATACCAGCAAACGTTTGTCTCCATGAGCTCGACTGCTCATCGACACACGAACACATGCCATCCATCTTTGAATGGGTAGGCTGTCCTGTCATCGCTGACTCATTCTAGGCCAAGTAAGTGGCCTATCGTCATCAACACTTGATGCAAAGTATCACATTAGCTTCGGTTCAAATAGGCTTGCGCGTGTGGCTGTGTTCGCACTGATCCATTCCTTGAAAATCAGTCAATGAGAGATAGTGATATACCTACGCAAGTATGGATCTTGTTGAAACCATATGATGGTTCAATTGTTGATTGCAGCAGCCCACGATTGGCCAAGCTGACAAAAGCTCGAAAAATGAAATAAACTTAAATTGGCACAAATTGTGAAAATGGCCATGGTGTTCACATTCAAGTGGAGTTCTGGAAGTTTATCTTACAAATTGGGTGTCAAGAAATACTCATTCAAAGTTGGACATGTTATCTCCATAACATGAAAATTCAAAACTTGTTAGCGCTTGATGTGGTTTTCGACTAAACATTCACGTTCTTTAACATTCTCTTGACAAAAACAATTGATGGTTGGGTAAAGGAATGACAAAAAGACGCATGACCACAAACCAACTATACCACTACAAATGAAGTCTCGACGTGAAAATCATAGGCGTTAATTTTTAGCTGTGCCAAAACACAATATCAATTTTTCCATTTGTCCTCCAAAAATTATGAAGCCCTGCCAAGGACGATTTTTGTCGGGATCCACCATTCAATGGAGGTGCCTATCATGGTAGGTATATTACATTCGAATATCAAACAGTTGGTTCATTTACTCGTCAACTCGTTTTTTTTTTATTCAACGACGAATTTTCTCAAGTCTCAACAGCTCGTGTTCATGATGGTGGAACAACTCATATAAATCATGACATAACAACTCGTTTTCAGGATGATTCACGCAACGTGGATAAAAATTTCAGATGTTTTATTGTTCAGCCGGCGGCTAATTTATAAATTCCAAACAAATCGCCAGAATTTCGACCAATTCAATGCGACCGAAATTAATGACGCAATTATGTAACCAGTTTCATGAATGCACATTTCCGAAGTGATTTTCGGAGGCAGCCTGTGTGGCCGAGTGGTCAAGAGAATCGGCTGCGAATGCAGAGGTCACCGTGGTGGTGGTTCGAATCCTGCGGTAAAAAATTTGAATTTTTTTTTTTTGAAAAATACCGAAGTGTTTTTAACACCAGTGGCAGTTGTTGACACCAGGAAGAGGAAAGGTTGGGTTGGGTTTGGTTAGGTCCGGTTAGAGGTTTGGTTAGATTAGCTTCAGATGTCGTAATCGCGGTCTAAATTTGGGTAAGCACCTGATTGGTCGAAATTCTGGCGATTTGTTTGGAATTGGGAAATTCGCCGGCCGGCGTGCCTGCATAGGGTGGATGAATTAGGATTTCTGCACCTTTTTGCCAGAACTAGAAGTAGTGGTTTTGGGGCCATTCATAATTCTGTGCAACGAGGCACCGCTGCTATACCTGGTTGATATAAACAGATGTTCTTTCTGACCCTCAGCTTGCAATATTTTGGGACAGCAACCCATTCTTGCAGCCAAATGGGCTGGGTTTTTATTTTGTCACACGCTCTACATCCCTAGCAGCCACAATACATACCCATCCGAAGACTTTGCGCCCCCATTGAGAGCCCCAGGAAGGCCACTAAAAGTTTCACGTCAGTCCATCCCACCCCAAGAATTATTGTAATTGTGATTGTAATTAGTTTACGATATAAATGCAAACAACGTGAATGGGAAATCAAAAAAGATCAGCAATAATTTACAGGCAAACATTTACAAAATAAATTAATCAATGCACAGACTGTTGCGTGACCGAGCCCGTAAAATTTTTTGAGGATCAGTGAGTCATTGGGGAGGGAATTCCACTCCCGAATTGTTCTGGGAAAGAAGGATTTAAAATGCGTATCGAGCTTCAAAATGGGTACAGTAAATTTGTATGGATGAGAACGGCTGTTAGTGAAAGGGTTGGCTTGTATTTCGTCCGGCAGAGAAAGAAGCAGCGAACCTCTCAGAATCTTTTTAAGTGTATAAAGCCGTCTCATCGATCTCCTCTGTTGGAGAGGCAAAAGACCTAATTCGTTAAGCATCCTTGTAACACTGGATGTGTACCCATAATCATTCATAATGAACCTAGCTGCACTTCTCTGTACCTTTTCGAGAGCCTCAATATGGCTCACCAAAAATGGGTCCCATGCACAGCTAGCATATTCAAGAATCGGGAGTACTGACACTTTGTAAGCCATTAGCTTGACACTTTTTTCTGCATGAGAGAGGTTGCGCCGAATTGCCCCCAAAGCTGCTTTGGCCTTATTGACAACCCTACTAATGTGCTCAATCCAATTCAGAGTCCTTGATAATGTGACCCCCAAGTATTTAAATGAGGACACGCGAGATATTGGCACCCCGTACAGCAAGTACAGACGATTTGGTAAATTGTTGCCATCAGGTCTGAGGGTTCTGATAAATGTCATTGAAGCACATTTTTCCACATTAATCTTCATTTTCCAATCGTTACACCAGTTCTGAATTTTGAAAAGGTCTGTCTGTAAAACTACCTGGGACTCATGGTCAAGATAAGGCAAGTAAATCACTAAATCATCGGCAAATATCCGAGATACACAACTTAAACCATTTAAAATGTCATTAATGAAAAGAAGGAAGAGCAGTGGACCAAGCGAACTACCTTGAGGCACTCCCGATGACAAAACTAAGGCTTCATCGGATAAAGTGCCATCAACCGAAACAAAGGCACGTCTATTGGTAAGATAGGATTCCAAAAGCGAGATCAAGGGAACAGGTACATCGGCGATACTCAGCTTTCTTAAGAGAAGTTTGTGATCAACTCTATCAAATGCCTTTTCAAAATCAATAAAAACAGCATCCATCTGCTCTTTTCTCTCAAGGCTACGAGAAATATCATGGCAAAATCCAATGATCTGAGTTTCACAAGATTTTTTGCTCTGAAAACCATGCTGGCTGCTGGGATGAATTATGCCTTGACTTTTTGAAATAAAAACCCACTTTGTGGCTGAAAATGGCCATGTTGTGCCAAAATATGAGCGTCTTCTAGGGATAAAAATAACACGTTTGAATTAAAAAAAGGTAGTTTCGGTGACTCGTTGTGGAGATTGGGCTCAAAACCCATGCCCTTGAGGTGCTCTTTCTGAATTTGTGTATATTCATCCATCATGAGCCGATATCATTGTTCTGCAATGTTGGATAAACTAGAAGCGCCGTCCACGTACCACACCGGGTCTTTCAAGCAGCTTTGGACATAACTCTCCCCCACCCGCTGGTGCCTCGATTGTGTACTCGCACATTTCACATTCAGTTCATTTTGTGGACTATGAACATTACGGGGGCATGACTTACTTTCGAGGAATGCTGACCCATCTCACCATCAGCACACTGATATTCCACCTCAGCATAAGGGTACAGAAGATCATAATTCGCAGAAAGCAAAGTGTCGATTTGCCTCCAGGAATAGATATATTAAGTTCTTGTGTTTGTGTACAGAACTTATTTACCACAGGCAAACCTGACTATCGCTGAACTCCCCTGCTGCAGCCAACGCCTCTTTGACCATGGTCACATACAAACAAGCAAGTGTATCTCAGCGGGCTTGACGACAAATGTTTGGCTCACAAATGTCCATCACGGCAAGAGATTGACCATGAAAATTAAATACGTGCTCAGATTAAACACGTGCACAGTGTGCAGAGCAACTTTGGACACAGGTGTCGCACATCCGTCAGGGCCGGAAGAGTTACGGGCGAGGCAGGATTCCAGTGGATTGCACAATGTCTTCCTTGTGGACTTCCCAGCGAACATAATACCGTGTTTACATCTGAATTTTTAATGATCATTAAAAGGAAGCTCATTAATCGAAACGGTCGATTAATGATCATTTATTTTGACCCGTTTACATTTGCATTTTCGCCAACCATCATTTAAAAAGACTGCGGATTGCGCTTGCTTTTCCCTTTGAAAATTTCGTTGCGAAATAGCAGCAGTGAAATATGAGCGTTCTTTAAGAACAGAATTATAAGCTTGGGGGTATAGCTCAGTGGCAGAGCATTCGACTGCAGACCAAGAGGACCCGGGTTCAATACGCAGTCGCTCCACGAAATTTTCAGATTCCATAAAAATGTTGTTTCATTTTTGGTGGGTATTCGAAGCTGTTACGTCTTTTTCTTTTCTGGAATATGGTTTCCTTGAATGGCCAGCAGCATTCTTTGTCGAATTAGCGCTACTGTACGTTCAAAAGTGCTCGAGCGACCGCAAAACCACGAAACGTTTTGAACGTCATTAAAAAAATTATGTTCGGAACATAATTAAAATAAATGATCTTCCTGATGACGTTCCCTAATTTTGGGCGTTCACATCTAAAATTAATGACAAAAACTGAAAATTAAATTATGTTCCGGAACGTCATTAATCTAAAAAATTGGAAAAAAGCGTTTACACTTGCGATTTTGATGATCATTAAATTTTTAATGATAATTAAAAAACAGATGTAAACAGGGTATTAAGGTTAACAACGGCGAGGGAGAGCGGTCAAAACCAATCCCCGCTGCGTGATTGGTTTATCCCAGTTTCTGATGGGTACAACCGCATTCGCCAAGTGTCCTCTAGCATGGAGACAATCGGTCGGCCATTATCGCTCTGTTAACTGGAATGTCAAAAGTCAGGAAAGGAAGAACAAGACCTTCAAGTCTGTCCTGTGTCAAAAAAGATATATTTTTTATTCATGTTTGCTTAATTTGTGACGGCATTGTGAAAGGAACAGACAAAAAGCTTGAAGTAAATTTGACGCAGTTGTCCACGTGAGAGAGGCTGCAGAAAAGCGAGGTGGAGTGATCGTTCATATTCTTCAAAAAAATGTATTTTTCCTCGAGAAACAATTATTGCCGATGAGATCTTCGTATCTGAAACAATTGAAAAGAAAAAACCTGATTTTATAGGTTTAGCTTTTGCGGACTGTCAACTTTACAATTTTAAAAGAGCGATGACTTTGTTGCTCTTGGCATTTCAACAAAATAGTGAAATTGTTGTAGTGTTTTGCCGCACGAATGCCACATTCTGGACATTCGGCTTTGATGTTTCCTCGCTTCGTTACTCGAAAGAATTCTTGACGTACCTTATTTTAATTGTTAGTGTATTTTGACATAGGCATCCACAACAACATGACACTTGTCCCTGTCGATCTGATTGGTTGCGTTGTCACAAAAATTGAATTCTCTTCCTGCCTGCGTCCTGTCATCCCCTTTGACGGTGGACACTCTTCGTCGCCGCTTATCAGGTGGCGTTATATGTCTGGCTGAGCCTATTGTGCTCACTTTTTCTGTTTATAAATGAATGTCGTTTCTTTGCTGTTTCTTGTAGCCTAATTCTGTGTTCATTGCCTATATGATTTGCTTTTGTGCATTGGTTTTGTGCATTGTATGATTTGTTTTTGTCCGTTCTATCGTGTACGATATGGGGTGTACCCTTAAAGTGCTAATAAATTCAATTCAATTCAATTCAAAACCAGAGTGCTACTTATTGGATGGTCGGAGTTGGCATTCTGGTGTTTTTCGTCGATGTCAACGATGAAAAAAGAAAGCTGGATTTTTTTTGGAATTGTCGCAGGAATACTTTCACACCCTGACATCAAATTAAAAGTACCCATCGGTCAGAGCCTTGCGTTTCTCCCAATAACTGTGGGCAAGTACTGCATTGTTCCTTCTTTTCATCATACGCAACATTCCAAGTACTGTGGGCAAGTACTGGGATGTTCTTTGTTTTCATCATACGCAACATTCCAAAATATGCTGGATATTGACCAAACCGACTTGGATAACAAAAATCAACACACCCAACGCTAAACAGTAGAAATTGTGATTTTCCATACACAAGCATCCTTGCCTGCAACAGGCTTAAAATATTTTTTCTCTGAAAATGATATTTAATGGCATTACTTCTATCACCAGAGGACTATACTAGGCGGTCTATACCAGAGTACTCTTGTGTAGTCTCCAGAGGACTATACACTATCGTCAAAGAGGACAATAGCCTGTTTGAATAGGCTTTTGTTTACTATAATCTAAACAGAAAATAACCGCGTATTTTAGCCCTCCTTTTCCTGACTCTTCTAGTGATGATGTCCTCCGGTTTTGATTCGCTCCACGAGCTGCGCTCTCGGAACTGTCTCTCCTTTGCTGTTCTTGCATGTTTCGAAAGTTGCCTTCTCAACTATCGTCACCAATTCATCCCGGCAATTGTTTTGTGCCTGAAATGGTACGAAACAGGAACTGAAACCAAATTCAGGTTGATTCGCTGAATTCATATTCTTTTTTGTCACTCGCTGATTGCTCGAAAACGGTTGCTTGAGCCTTTGTGTTGCCGCGAGCGATTTCAAGTCTTCATCATTATTTTTGATCGTATGCTATGCTTACGCACTCCTCAAATGCCAACATAATGTTTTTAGAGAAGATGGTAGCGACTTTACATACACACCCCATGCTTTTTGGCCGGAGTCGCGAGTGAGCGACATGGCTGCAAATATTTATATTTTGCTTGAGGTTATAAATGAGGCAGGTTAGGTTAAGATTGGTAAGGATATTGCACTTTCACCTATAAATGCAAGCAAAATACAATTTATTTGCAGCCAATTAGTATGGGTAAAAACAGAGTTGCGATGAAGGAGGAGTAAAATTTTTTCTACTCCTCCGTCTACATACCGTTCTCTGTCTTACACACCTTCTGGAGTTCCTCAAGGTAGTATATTGGGCCCCTTGCATTTCAATACGTATATACATCAATGCTTTATCCAGCATTTTAAATTGTAAAGTCAGATTTTTGCGGACGACTGTGTTTTGTATTACATTTTCGCAAGGAAGAGGATTGCGAATTGCTGCAGCAGGATTCAATCAGCCTTTGTATAGAGGCTTCCTTGTAAGTTAATGCCAGTAAATGCAATTCTATATCCTTTTTTATACGAAAAAATTCCCCTGAAATTCAATTATATTCTTCACGATAATGTGCTTCCGAGTGTGTGGTGCTTGAGCAGAAGCTAAACTGGTATCCTCATTTTGAAAAAGAGACGCTTTTCACCGGTTTATGGGTGGCTGTTACGTGGACATTTGCGGTCGGAGCACATTTTTTCGCTGAAAGTTTTTTATCCAGCTTACTTTTGGAAATCTACCTGCGAAAAATAACGTTTGTGCGGCGACCTCCTCTCTTCATATCTCAGTTGAAACAAGACCAACACAAATTGGGCTTTTTTGGATTTTTTAGGCGTTATTGCACGGAGGTGGGGCGTCGGAGGGTATTTTGTTACTGAATATTTCATGTTTTAGATGATCCGTAGAACCTGTCCTGAAACGTTTGCGTTTCTACCATGAAATTTTACCTCCCCCATGTATACCCCAAATGGGCCCATTTTGGGGACGTTGGGGGGGGGCACCACATGAAAAGAGGGTGCAAAATTTTTTACTGATAAATTTCGATTTGCTTTGCCATCAGGAACATCTCCACGAATTTTGGCGAAATGTTTTCAGGACACCCTGTACATATGTGCGCGATCGTTTTGTGATCCTGTCGGCCGCAGATCATGCTTTTGCTCCGCTCGAAATTTGGTTCAGGAAAAACACACTCCCCGAGACAGAAAACTGATCCAACATCTGTTGAACAGGGCAGATCTAAGTGAAACCTCACAATTTTCCACCAGTATCAATTCAAAATCCCATTAATCAAATCAAACTCTTTCCTCTTCTCCTTCTTCCCTAGAACTCTGAAGTCATGGAACTCTCTACCAAGCAATTCTCCTCTTCTAAAATGTGTTCCACTTCAGGTTTAGGAACTTCATTTCCAATAAAAGTCATGTTGTCTTATTATGGTCAGATTGTTCGGTTAATTGAGTCTTTCAAATTGAGGCTTCCTATCCGCACCGTGCTTTTTACATGCTTTTTACATGTTATTGCACTGTTTCTTTTCTTTCACTTTTTTTGTTCTCCCTGCTGTTCAATTGCTTTGAGTGTATTCAGATCTCGCGTCAGTGTCATTTCTTATTGTTATAATTTCTCCGTATAGTTATGTATTTGCAACCAAATAGCAAATTAAAAGGATTGATTGACGGCGATAGAGCTTGCCAGCGAATAACTTCCAGCATTTTCCGGCTGTCATCATATTTTGTGATCTGAAGTATTTTCTCGCTATAATCACGAGTGTGAACGCTTATCGGAAGGTGTGGTTCTGAATAAAGAGGTGAGATCCGTCGTTAGAGCTAGAAAAAGTTTCAAATTTCAAATCAATGATAAAAAATGCAAATACAGGGTGTTTCAAAAAAACCGTGCAACCGCAAATCTTGCATGCAGCTCAACATTTCGAGGTCAATTTCGATGTCCCAACGTTTGATGTTACATTTTTATTTTGTAAATTTGTTTAATTTTAATTTCTTTCGACCTCTTGGTTACCATAGGGGCAGCAAAGGTATAAAGCCCTCATATGGTATCTCAGTTCGTACCAAGTGCATGTAGCTTGCTTGGTACGAACTTGGATGGCTTTGCAGTTAACAGTCAGAAATTTATTCAGTCAGAAATTATTTAATTAAGCCTTGGCCCTTCTGCGTGTGTAACGCGGAAAATTAAATTTTCCTGTTGCATACGCAGAAGGGGCACAGAAAACATGTCCTCTCGCCCCTCTGAAACAATCTGCTATGCAACATACATGGTTGAAATTTGTCGTGTTGCATTAGCAGAAGGGGCAAGGCCGGAATTTTTACGTCACCTTCCAGCCCCTCTTGAAACAAATCTGCTATACCACATGCATGGTTTAAATTTTCCGCGTTGCATACGCATAAGGGGCAAGGCAGAAATCTAATCATTTTGACTGTGTTTTCACATGCACTGTGATTTTCTGAATGCACAGACATGCATGCAATTGCATTCACTGAGACAACATGGGGGCTCTATGGCTTTGCTGCCCCGATGGTAACCAAGAGTTCGAAACAATATAAAAAACAAAAACGTCGACGGTTGGGACATTCAAAATGGCCGTCGAAATGTTGAGCTGCATGAAAATTTACAGATTGCGCGGGTTTTTTGAAACACCCTGTGTAATCTTTTGCTGTTGGCAAAGACTTTTCGGCTTCCCTATTTAGAAATTCGAATTTGTTAACTTTTTGCTTTCTTTGACTAACTTGCCATATCCAAATAAAGAGCTACATTCCTTGGGGGAAAGTAGTGATTATAGTTTTCGCAGTCCTTAACATCGATTATATGAGAGTTGGTCGATAATTTGGTGCCAAATGTTGGTAATTTCTAGTTACAACAGCAGTTAACTTCTAGTTTCAACAACAGTTCAACCTTTACATTTTCCAAATAGAGTGTTTCTTATATGGTTGGCCATACTTCGTTTTCGGCATCGTGGTGCCATTCTGAACAAAAAATGTAGAGTGACTTTTTGTAGTCCGATGGAGTCTGGGGGTACTCAATGAAAATAAAACATGGGCCCATACACAGTCATCTTAGGCATCACCGTTAGGTAAACAAAACCAACTGTAAAATAAAAAAAAAAACAAAACAAATGATAAACAATACATGCAGGGAGAGTAGAGAGCGCATTCTTTACTGTCCCTGCATGTATTGTTTTGCTATTTGTTTTGTTTTGCATTTGTTTTAGAGTTGGTTTTGGTGACCTAACTGTGATGCCTATAGGATGACTGCGAATGGGCCCATGTTTTATTTTCGTTGAAGTACCCCCAGAAGTCATCGAACGACAAAAAGTCACTCTACATTTTTTGTCCAGAATGGCACTACGATGCGAAAACGAAGTATGGCCAACCATTTCAGAAACAGCCTGTATAGGGAAAATTTTATGCGGTTTCTCGTCCCAACATCTAGATGAGAGTTGTCCGATATTTTGGTTATGTCAGAAATTTGTGGTTACAACAACTCATCTAGCCTTTGCATTTACCATGTGCAGGGAGAGTTTTGTTCGGTTTCTCGGTCCAACATCGATTCGATGAGATGTGGTCGGTATTTTTGAAAAATGTAATTTCGAATAAAACAGAATGTCATCTTACCAATGCAGTTTCCATGAATAGGCCGCAAGCCAGGAGTCCAACAAGCAAACCGGCGTACAGAACAAATTTCATTCTGGTAATAACCTGCACAAATTTTTTGGCCTCTGGGCTTATGCTCGTATTTTGTCAACAAGGATCCTTGGTCAGAACAAAATGATTTAGAATCGACATCGAGCGGTGCTTTTAAAGGTAGGTACATGTGGTTGCATGTCGGGAAAAAACAATATCGGAGATGCCAATATCAATTGTTTCCCATAAATGGCGTAACAATTGATAAATGCCGTGATGCCGGGGCACTGATGTGCGAGTTCTGCTGTGGCTCTTATTGCGTCGACAATGCCTCTTTTGTAACATTGTCAGGAATTGACTTGTGTCCGGAAATGTGCTTCCCCCATCAATTTTCATTTCGTAATCGAAGGACGATTTCCTAGATGCTTTTTGTGCTGGTAGCTCGTTGCATTGCATTTTTCAGCTATTATCGGCGGTGCAACGACATTACAGTACAGTGATGAGGGAACTAGTGTTCTTGTGACAAAATGTGTTTTTCCCGATTAATTACTGTTTCCTCCGAAACATTTTTTATTTCTTTTAGTCAAATTCTTTCTTTTTACTCTTTACTCCCGGCTTATCCGGATGGTAGAAATTAAAGCATCCATTTTGTCCTCGATATCCAAGAGGGTGTTCAAATTCTGCAACATGGAGTTTGCGAAATTCTGCACAGCCACAATTTTTGCATGTATCTATAAGAAAGATAATTCTGTCATCACATACACCAAAACAGCGAGATAAATTTGCAAGCGTAACTCAACAACGACGGCGCCGTTAATCAGAACACAGGCAATGACAACGATAAGCGAAAATGTGGAAACAAACAGTACATCCAAAACAGTTAGCTACCAGTTACTTACGGTAAACCGCAGTGTTCATGCGACTTATATCCATCATGCCTAAAGCCGCTTGTGAATGCGATCGTGGGATAAAAATAAAGGCATAATAAACTCCCTGTTAAATTTTAAACAGCAGTTACCAGGATTTCGAAATTGGGGGGTGCGAAGATTCCCAGGGGGTCTTATCTCGCAGAAGAATCTGGGTGCAGCCTAGATGGGGAGACTGCCGGGGGGCGGTGCCCCCCAGTAATCGGGGTCTGGGGCAGCGCCCCAGCGGGGTTCCAAGGGTCAGAGCCCCTGGCGGGGGGTCTGGGGGCGGAATCCCCCAGAAGCTGAGGAAATTTTGAAATTTGAGAGTTCATTTTGGGGCAAAATTGATGTTAAAGAGGTCAAATTTCCTGCCAGGACGAGCCAATAGACGGGCCAGATGTGTCTTGCTGACAGCCAGCCAAACTGATTCACACACCATCCTCAATAGGGTGTTGTCCAATTTTTCCGGAGGCTGTACGTAATTTTCTGGGGGGGTGTTGACCTCCCCCCCTATGGGGGGTCTGGCAAAACTACTGATTTTAAATATTGTTTAAACCGTTTACTCTTTTCAACGACATCGGGTTTTCGATTAAATTTCAAGTTGAATTCATTTGATGCGAAAAATTGACCGAAGTCGGGATGAAAAGCGCAGAGTTGAGCAATTTGTCTTGCGCACAAAAAATGCAGTTTGTCTTGCGCATAGACTCATAAAAACAAATATTATTTCAATGAGTTTTTTAAAAAAATTATAATTACGTATATTAAAAAAAATTAAATTTAAAAATGAAAATTATCATTTAAAAAACAATGTTTTTGCGAATGTTTTTGCCAATGTTTTTGAACATCATAATTTTCATAAAAAACTTTTTTCAAATCATTTTCAATTTTCAACTTCAAAAAAATTCAATTTTCAAAAAATAAAAAATTTTCAAATCATTTTTCCTCAAATCTTTTTGAAGATTTAAGGATAAACTTCTTCCAGATTGGATGAGAGGTAAGAGATCCAATAAATTCTTTCACTAGCAGAATTAATAATTAGGCTATAATATAGCACCGAATTCCACCCCATAATTTGGAATCAATACATTATTCGTATGATTCCAAGGGGCATCAGCTGAGTAAAACATGATGAAATGAAAAATAAAATAAGATAAAAATATGACCATGCGGTCAACTCCGCAGTCTGAAAGGATTGACTCCACTCCCGGATGCGATTTTGGATGACAACGAGCGTTTTGTGCAAGAATGCTCGATTGGGGCTCTGTTTTCGCAAGAAAGAAAAATATAGCTAAAGCTACATACACCTAAAGCTATCTGAACCTGACCTAACCTTGTCCCCTCTCGGAAAAAACAATCTCGGTAGGGGTCTCGGCCTGACATCTAAAGTCGCTGCAGGGTTTGTAAACTGGCCTCCCGGATGAAGTTCTCCCCGAATATTAAAAAAAAAACGGAATGTGCGAGTATATTTTTGGTTTTTTTTGTGGTATTGCACCCAAAGCAAAGCGGCGCCTTGGAATGAACAAACATGCAATCGCACAACTTTGGGTAGCTATAGGAAAAGTGACCTTACGCAATTGTGATAAAAGTCCGACCATCAGCGCGGGCAAACTACTTTTCTCTTTTTGTGTTACTCTTCCGAACAGCTAAGTGACATGGTGGATAACAAGTCCTACAATGTCAAAGTTGCGTGAATTACCCTGTAGAAAATGCGGTTAGATAATCTAACGATAGGTAATTTCGTTTTTGCGTGGTAAAACGAGTTGTCGTGACATTTTTGGAAACACTTTTCAACTATTTTTGACGCAAAATGTTTTCAAAAGGTTTTCCAAACCGGAAACCAAATTTCGCCTTGTCGCAGCTCGCGCTCAAATCTGAACTTGATTATACGCAACATGAAATCATCACAGGCGTTGGGTGCAAGCAGCTGTGCGTGATTTGCGATCCTACTCGTGATGTCTGATTCAGAAGTCCCCGCATAAAAATCTTCTTGCAATTTCGTATTAACGATTTAGAAAAAAGTCCTGTGTTTCGTAATTGGCTATTGTGATTAACAAAAGGGTTGGCTTAGCAGGTGTCAAGTCGTGTTTGAGATTCCAATTGCTGGGTTCAAACTGTCTTGTTTCAAACATTCAGAGAGACGAACAATAAAGAAGTCAAAGGCAATTTTGAGAGCTAGCGTTGCAAATGAAACCCGAATGCATCACATTCGCTCAATCAACTGCTGTCAGACTTCCTGGTCAATAATAAGCCACACTCTGTCATGAAATTATTGAATGGTTACCATTGCAACGCTGCATTATTTAAAGTCTGCTGACGCATGACAGAGAGACGTGCCAATATTGTGAAATTTCATGTGCCGGCATTCTGGCTCATGGCAACACGGTGGAGTTAAGTCACTCAACAATGAACTATCTCATTTTTTGGTGGTTCCTCTTTGTGTTGTTGTTCATTGGTGCTGAAGGAAAGGTTAGTTAACTTCTGACATGAACCCTAAAGTCCTTGTCCACAACAACTGTTACAACTGTTGTGTCTGGTGGGGTGTTTCGACCTTGTTGATCCTGAAGGGAATTTAGTTGGATTCATAAATGGTTCGAACCCATTCACATTCATGTTTGAAGACCCTTGCAGGCTTTCTTGTTTTATTTTATAAATGAGCGAATATTTAGTTGTGTATTTTATGAATTCTTTTTCCTTCTGTCTTACTCTGGCTACTCGCTCTCTGCAACTATATAGTTTACTCCTCAATTGATTGCGCATCCCCAAAAATACCTGAAAGACTGCAAACTGTGCCAATGGTCTCACTTATCACCAACCAACTGAACAGCTTCGTCAACTTACTCTACAAGAACACCAAGGCAATAAATGGCAATTTATCGAAGTGGACGATCACAATTTGGCAACTGGTGAGCTTTGGTTTGGGTGAAGAATTTTCTGAGAATCATTTATGTATACATTTTTGCTATGTCTCATCAGTGCCGTGCTAAGTGTTGCCTGGGTGAGAATTTGAAGTGAAACTGTATCCATAGATAAGATTGAATCAGTGAGATTCAAAAGGTCATATGTCCACAATTCACAATTTTACGAAAAGGTCATATGTCCATTGGACTTTCGACATTTTGTTTCCAAAGAAGAATTTCGCACTGAATATTTCAGCCATTTCAGGAGTTTGCGAATGTCGGAAAACAGCCATTTTGATTGCAAACTGTATGCATATACGTGGCATACATTTTTCCGCTCTTGACACGAAATGGCCAAAATGTGGACCCTATGACCTTTTGATTCAAACCGATTCAATTCTTGTAACACTGAAATCCTCATATCTTCTCTATTCCTTTTTTGCGATACACACCTGATGCTGACATTATCTGTATGTTCCGTTTTACAACGCAGGGTCTGTTGTTTTGTTCGGATGTTTATGTCCAGGCGACACAGAATTCGTCTTTCGAGCAATGCATCGACGGATCGGGTGAAGCAATAAGCAAAGATGATATTGTTGGTCGACTCATCAAGGGCATAAGACGTGGAGAAAAGCTGTGATCGTCACGTCATTTTCGGTCAATTTGTCACAACAAATGTGTGATCGCCATTATATTTTTTGTTCTTCTCAACATTATCATTTCACCATTTTAACATTTCAACATTTTAAAGATTATGACTTCACAATCAAAAGAAATACAACACGTCATCAATTCTAAAATGCGAGTATGGGTACTTTTTATTCGCCACAAAAATTCATGCTTTTGCCACAGAAACGAGGTGCATGTCAAAAGACCGTACCGCTGGAAGATTACTCAAAACAGCCTGTAGTTTTGCTAGGATCTCGAATTTTGGCGGTGTGAAGATTTTCAGGGGTCTTGTCTCGGGAAGAATCTGGGTGCAGCTCAGATAGAGGGGTCATGTGGCGGAGGCCCCATAAGGGTCTGGGACTTAAGAAATTTTGAATTTTAGCGTTCACTTTGGCGGTAAAATTTGTGTCCAAGAGGCCAAATGTCCACCAGGGGAAGCCAACAGCATGGGCCAGCGGTATCTTGTTGACAGCCAGCCAAACTGATTCGACTCACCATCCTCCCCAGGGCGTTGGCCAGTTTTTCTGGGAGGGGTGTACGTAATTTCCTGTAGGGGTGTAGTATCTCCCTGGGGGGTTTGGCAAAACTCTTTTCTTCTTTTTCTTTCACTAAAAACTGTTGATCCCAGAGCAATGCTCAAAACACCACAAACAGCAGCAGTCACTGCTAGAAAACTGCGGGAATAGCCCACAAGCTTCACTTTGCACATGCTTGGAGAAAAGAACTGCGCACATTTTGAGCCACAAATCAATGAAAAAAGCGCAAAAACATTTTCATGCAGTGGACAAACGACACGTTTTGACATGCACCTCGCGCACCAATACGAGTACACTTTAGAGTGTCTGCAATAGATTTCGGCTTTCTCCTTTACATATGTTTAAAACTAGGGAAGCCCAAAAGTCTTTGGCCATAGGAAAAATGAAAATTTGCCGTTTTACCGTATTTTTTGATCTGAAAGTTTATCTAGCTCTAACCACCTCTCTCAACACTTTAATCGGAACAACATGTGCGCATTTTGGGCTGCCCAAAGTCTTTGGACTTGGCAAAAAAAGAAATTTGCTGTTTTTGTCATATTTTGTTATTTGTGGATTTTTCGAGCTCCCACCACAGATGTCACCGCTTTATTCAGCGCTAATATTTCCGATAAAAGTCTTGACATCCGTGGTTCGTGCTGGAAAAATTTCACATCAGAAAATATGATAAAAATGGCAAATTTACATTTTTCCTGTGGCCAAAGACTTTTGGGCTACCCTGTATGTGTGTCAATATCTGAAATTGTTATGCGGTTGCTTTCGGACACATTTTATCAGCATTCCCGATTGACTTTGTCCATCGTGTGGCTCATTCTAAGCGAAAAGACAAGTAATTGTTTTTGACCAGTTCTTTATAGTTTACAAAAAATCATGGCAGCATGATAATTCTTAAATTGTCATTCTTTTTCTGTTTGAAATGTGTAATTTTCTGTAAGTGCCCATCAATATCACGAGGGAATGTGGGTTTGATGGGAGATGTCTGCAGATTTGACAGGAGTTTGCCGCAATCATTTTTCCACCCGTGTCCACAGACTGAGTGCAGAAAATATGTTTCCAATTTTTAAAATCGAAAAATCTGTATATCACAGTAACCTTTTCTTTCAATTCTTTAAATTCTTTAATTTCTTTACCTTTGAATTCCTTAAATTCTTTACCCAGCAAAAATTTCGTATTTATACTCGTACATTTTCCCGATGAATCAAACTTGTTGAATGTTTGAGGTGCGCCGGGACGCTTATTTAAGAAATGAGTACGCGTTTGGGCCCTTTTCTATCTAACTCCGTGTTAAAGTTCCGACCCTCCAAAAAAGGGTTAAACGCTAGAAACAATGGAGAAAGGTTAGGTTAGGTCAGGTTAGGTTTGGTTGGAGTAGGTTAGGTAAGTTAGACAGGTTAGGTTTGGTTATAACCAAACCTAACCTGTCTAACTTACTTAAATGTCTACCTGTCTAACTAACTTAAATGTCTACCTGTCTACCTGTCTAACCTACCTGTCTAACTTACCAAACCTAACCTGTCTAACTTAAATCGAAAAAGTGAAATAAAAGCTAATCTATAGATTAGCTTTTATTTCACTTTTGAAACAATTAAACATCTGTGAGAATCAACAGAAATCAGAAGTCTCGATTTGAAGGTAACAATCCCAGAAGTACCTATCGAAAAATAGAGGGATCAAAACGGGTTCGGAAAAAGAACTGGCTTACCAGAGACACATCAATAAATGAACAAAAATGGAACACCAGAAGGATAAATAAAACTTTGCCAGTTTTCTGCATCTTTGACAGTCCACAGGAATTAACCAGATGTCTTCAATACGATATCGCTGCGACTAATGATGTTTTTGCTGTACCTACGAGTATATCGTCGCAGAAAAATAAAACATGATGTGGCCATGCGTTGTGATTAACAGCACCTATCTACATCCAAATGCGTGCCGGAAATGCCGCAGCATTGTCACATTTTATGCAGAACCGTCCCACCATATCATTTCGGTTATCCGAAAGCACAACATACACCCCACAACATGCTGCGCTTGAATGAGTCCCACGTATTGCTGGATCGTTATTTTCTCGTGTCTAAAATGCTTCCGTGCCTTGACACGGATTCCGGCCCCGAGAAGCTTGTTCTTGTTGCGGATACTCTGCGTTTTGCTTCATCCAATAACGATAGTTGTCAACGGATCTTCTGAGGATCTTCTATATCTATGAGTAAACCAACATGGACGATAAGGATCTTCTGATAATCTTTTATCTGAGTAAAACAACACGGACTATAAGGATCTTCTGAGGATCTTCTTTCTTTGAGTAAAACAACACGGACTATAAGGATCTTCTTCTTCTTCTTCTTCTTCTTTGGGTCTTATGGACAGATAGCCTTCTGCTGGTGGTCCCGCACTTTCATGTTTTGTTGTGCCGTCAGCCATGCTGGTTCCGGCGAGGTACTGGCAAATGCCATCTGAGAGCAGCTGTTCCAGCACCCAACCGCTCCAGGCACCCAATCAAGGGTCCCGGCGAGGTACCGGAATACTCCCGAGGGCAATTGCAACAGCACCTACCGCTCCAGGTCCCAAGACCACAGTCACAACTGCCGACACTGCCGATTTTATGGCACAGCCAACCCGCAGGGAACCGTCGTCGAGTATCGGCGGGTGATACCAAGTGGCTTCTGTGTTCAAGTAACCTGCCAGGCTGGACCTGGAGCTAGGTGTTCTTTAAAGTGCGCAGTGTGATGCTGCACACGGGACCTCCTTCTTAAAGTCCCATCCGCAGGACTAACAGACTGGCCACTTAAGTCTGTCTTTCCGACCGAATTCACCATGCCTCGCCGAAGGAGGATGCACACACAAGTGCCATGGATAATTTTATTTACCGTGCCTCGCCGAGGGAGGATGAACACGGCAAATCTCGTGTCCCAGGTGGGATTCGAACCCACAATCTGTAGATTGCGAGACCGACGCACTAACCACTGCGCCACGAGGGTCGGACACGAGGGTCGGCCATCTTCTGAGGATCTTCTATATCTGAGTAAAACAACACGGACTATAAGGATCTTCTTAGTATCTTCTATATCTGAGTTAAACAACATGGACTATAAGGATCTTCTGAGGATCTTCTATATCAGAGTAAAACAACACGATCTATAAGGATCTTCTGATAATCTTCCATCTGAGTAAAACAACACGGACGATACGGACTATTTTAGTACCTTCTCAAGATCTTCTATATCTGAGTAAAACAATACGGATTATGAGGACCTTCTGAGGATTTTCTATATCTGAGTAAAACAACACGGACTATAAGGATCCCCAGTGACTGCAAAATTGCGAACGTGACGCCAAAATTCAAGCCAGGTTCCAGATCTGATCTATCCAACTATCGTCCAATCTCCTTGACCAGTGTTTGCTCCAAATTGTTTGAACATATTGTGCTCTACGAGTACACTGGCTTCCTGTCTAGAAGTCAATGATTATCTCATTAAAGATCAATTTGGCTTCCGCAAGGGAAGACCCTGTGAAATGCAGTTTGCGAGGGTGTTCTAAGAGATTTCTAGAACCGCCGACTCGAGCCTTGATGTCGATCTGATATTTCTTGATTTCTCCAAGGCTAGGGTACCCCACCAGCGACTCCTCTCGAAATTGGCAGCGCTCGGGGTGGGTGGCAGATTTCTGGACGTCTTGCCGTCGTTCTTGACCTCTCGCCAGCAATCAGTTGTACTTGAGGGTGTGTCTTCCGACGTTATTCCCGTAACGTCTGGCGTTCCTCAAGGAAGTGTACTTGGTCCAATATTATTTCTTGTCTACATCAACGACCTTTCTTCGAACTTGTCCTGTAATGTGCGATTATTCCCCGGTAGCAGAGGAACGTGGCAGGAACGTTCCGCGGAATATGGCAAACACTTGTCTGTGCCAGGTGGCTGCCATTTGGATACGGTCGGTGTGGCACCACGATGCTGGCCACTATGGCAGGAATGTGGCTTTCTCCAGTGACAGCGATGTGTTTTTCCACCGTGGTGGGGACATGGCATGCTCCCGTATGGCGAGAATGCTATTTTCCACCGTGGAACGAGACAAACCACCGTGGCAATCACGTTCCTGTCACGGGAGCGTGCCATGTCCCCACCACGGTGGAGAAACACATCGCTGTCACTGGAGAAAGCCACGTTCTTGCCATAGTGGCCAGCATCGTGGTGCCACACCGACCATATCCAAATGGCAGCCACCTGGCACAGACAAGTGTTTGCCATATTCCGCGGAACGTTCCTGCCACGTTCCTCTGCTTCCCGGGTTTGCCGACGATTGTCTAATTTACAAAATCGTCCGTGAGGCTGGAGACAGAGAACTATTGCAGTCGGATCTTTGGCAAATCGAATCTTGGTGTAAAACAAACCAGATGCAGCTAAATTTTGACAAGTGTGCCCTACCTTCAGTCACGTCAAAGTTGCGTCTCATATTCAGTCCAGTACACTCTGAGTTCCGGTGTCTTAATTTCTGTGAAAGAATGCAAATATCTCGGCTTGACATTTTCAAAAACTTAGGCTGGGGTAAGCATGTTTCCTCAGTTGAAAGGCTAATCGTATGCTTTACCTAGTGAAGAGGACTCTAAAGTATCGAACTGGTATGTACTGTATGTATGTAACTCTAAAGTATGTATGTCTGTGACTCTAAAGTATGAAACTACTCTAAAGCATGGAACGAGTGACACAAAATCAGCCGCATTTTTTTCCCTTGTCAGACCACATCTCGAGTATTCTTCGGCTGTTTGTGACCCTTTTAAACTGTGCGAAGTTGACGCCGTAAAGAAGCCATCCAGAGGAAAGCGGCGAGATTTGTAACTAATCGATTTGCAAGATTTGATAGCCCTTCGGTGTGATTGAAGACCTCGGACGGTGTTCTCTTGCTGGAAGACGCAAATGCTCGAGGCTTGCCTTGCTCTCTCACATCTTTTCTGGTTCATATTCTTTCCTAACTGACTTGAGATCTTCTATAAAGCCTCCAAATTATGCTTCTCGATGGACATAGAATGAAAATCGGAGATATCACCCGGGCGGATTCTGACATATCTCGGTGTCATTTTTCACCAAATTTATCCTGAGGTCTCCAACACCGATGCGATCTATCGGAAGGTAAGCGGCAGTGTTCGCCTTCGCCAGCAGAACCCTTTCAAGCATGGATCATGCGAATTCCCCCTGCCTATCGCAGCCTTGTTCTATCCATCCTGAAATATGCATGTGAAGTCTGGGATCCACATGTTAGGCTTCCCACATCATCCAGTTTGATGGAATACAACGTCGTGCGGCTCGCCTTATTTTGCAAAATTTTGATAAAACAAGAAGTGTGTCAGAAATGTTGTGCACGCTTAATTTGCCACCACTGTAATCAAGACGCCTTCACAGACTCATGCAGCTCTTCTATGATGTTGCTTATTCGAAAGTCTTAATTAGTCTCCCTCCAACATTTACACTGTCCAAATTCCTAACCTAGGCGCCGCCAGCGCCTTTTGGTCGCATTTTAACGTCTTCTTTACGCGGACCTCCCAGGACTGGAACTCTGTGCCACCCGCAGATCTACTTATCTCTCCATGTCCTAACACGTCTTCTCTTTTGTTCCACGTTGTTCCACTCTTAAGGTGCAGTTGCAGTTTCATGTCAATTTGACGTCAATTTTAACGCATCTTCGTCATTAAATGACTGGCTGCCTCACATGTTTGCAGGTCCAATGCATTATCCTTGAACAACGATATGTCGTGCTCAACTGTCACAAAATGATATTTTCGCTGTATCAAAAGAACGTATATGTGTCATATATAGACAATTTCAATGACGCAAAGTCTGGGCTTTGCATTTTAGCCTTTTGTTTTTAAATATTGACGTGTCACCAATGCATTTTGTGACGATTTACACATACTTATAAATCCAAATAATAAAAAAAAGTTAAAGCCAATTTTAAAACTCCAAGACGTGACACACTTCTGACATGGATCAATGTGAAAACCTGATCCAGCGTATAATACAGCACAAGCAATGTAAAAACGCAACGATTGACGACGACGCGATTTTCGCCGAAAGAAATCCTCATGACTAACAGTCCTAAATCCATCGAAGATGTGTGTGTACAACAGCTGCTTTGACAAGTCATGACCGCTACCATGAGGTTGATTGGAATTGCGTTATCCTATTACGTTATCAATACTCAACTATCGCACAGCTTCAACGTGGATACGTGGAGGAAATGGGACGGTCCAATGAACTTCGACTTCATGAACGACAGCTTCAGCTCTTCTTCAGCATATCTCAGTTCGCTCTTCTCTTGGATTTACTGGTGAAATGAAATGCAAACATTAACATATGGCGCCAGAGTTGACGATAAGCAAGTTGATGTGGGGAATAAGGTGTCGTGCTTCTCGTAAACGTATAGCAGATGGCGTCATGACCTACAAATGAAATACAGCAAATTAGGCTTTTTTGACATTACTTTACCTTGACCAATTTTTTGATTGACCTCTTTCTGCATAAATTCTATTCCAAACTGCTCCGACTGCTCGCCATATGCGTCAACAAATATGTCCGACTAACATACTTATTTCCTCCCCGCAACTGAAATTCTATTCGGGTTAGCTGCTACTCCGTCAAAGACCAAACTTCCAACGATCCTTACTGATGAATTTCGCCTTTCTTTTCCAGAAATATTTTAATATTATAAAAAGAGGTCCAGAAATGTGATTGATCCTGGCCGGACACAGAGCTATTTCGTCGTATAGTGAGAAGGAATGCCTTGCGATCCGTTATGTTGGTATGCCTAACGGTCCGTATGTTCCTTTCGTGAATGAGCTTTCGTATGTTTGAAATGAATGCAAAACATGTGAATATCGTCGTAAAAATTCAGAGGTGTTTGTGTCTGAAACGTTGGAATTTCCACGTTTTGCATGTTTTCCATATTATCCGTAATTTCCCTCCATGCCTCGGAATTTCCTTTTCCTCGGAATAGACATATTCAGAGCTCATTGAATCATAAGAAATGCTTGGCG
Organism: Sinentomon sp. SZTP_YWyxl; assembly: GCA_030068105.1. Taxonomy (NCBI): domain Eukaryota; kingdom Metazoa; phylum Arthropoda; class Protura; order Sinentomata; family Sinentomidae; genus Sinentomon; species Sinentomon sp. SZTP_YWyxl. The sequence continues at coordinate 30,872 of JASGXE010017615.1, forward strand.
ATTCGTTTCATTGATCAATCACGCCGTAAATATGGTTATACATATCAAGAAAATCGTTGCGTGGTAGCCGCGAATGATACAGGGCCTTCTGTTGTTCCACTTTTCGCTCGTTGCCATGCCCAATGAAGGTTGAATTTTTGCGTTTGGTCTGCGATAGTTACGGATTTTTTGCTGACAACGTAAGGACTTGATCAGTTGCGTTGTGAGGCTTTCCACACCCCTTCCCCTTTGCAGGACCGATTGTCTGTTGCTAATAATATGGTGGACTTTTGTCCACTAGGTTGGTTTCAACTTGCTCCCTGAATTTTAATTGTTGTAGGCCTCACCCATCTCTTTTCTTTTTCTCGTCTCCTTAAAAATACGGTTCAACTTCCAACTGCCGACATAACTAATATCTTCCTTTCTTTCTTTTCTCTTGTTTTGCATCTTGCCCCATGTCGCATGCTTGGCTTTGTATTTTTATCTAGGGGCCTTTTGGCTTTTTGCAAACATGATCTTTGCAATCTTTTGCCTTCGCTTGGCATTTTGTGCAAGGTTCTGCTTATTTCCAACGTCTTGCTTCTGCCGAATCTTCTACGAACTGTCAATCCCTTCAATCATATATGCATGATCTGGCCTTATTTGATCGTTGCACCTTTCCCGCATCGTGCTGTTGCTGCTACATGGGTTTAGTTGCTTTGCTCTTTATTTTACTGTTCTACTGCTTATCGACGACATTATTGATCCAATTTCATGTCTGTTGAATGTAAATGAAAACTTTTGTCAAGAACATAAAAAATAAAAAAATAAAAAATTGGGCAAATGGTAATTAAAAATGGTGCCCAACAACAGAAAAAAAATACTTGTTGCTGTGCGCATTCACAATGAGTCACACGAGCTCTCCAGTCCTAGGTGAGTTCCACGAAATTTTCTGCAAATCACGGTACCTGCTGTTAACGTCATGTACTGGTATTGCGCAGTTTGGTCGACAACAAGGAAGTCGCCTGGAAGTGCGAATACATTAACAAGGATAGTTATCTAGTCTTGCAAAGTGAGCCGATGGTTGCAGATATCACCGTTCTCTTTGGATCTCGGAATTTGCTTGTGAATGCCAGTACATTATTAACACTCTTATTTTCAAATCGCTTCCCATGTGTATAAGTATAGTTCAAATGCACATGCGAATACAGTGCTCAGAAACCGGAATAAGTCTCAAAGTTGAACCCTACTGAGAAAATTCCGTCAGTTGGGCACGGTCACTGAGTCTGTACAGCGCTTTTCCAGGCTCCTGCCCATCTGGGCTGAAGGACCAGATTGTACAAGTGTAAATGCGGAGCCCTTCACAATGAAATTTCGAACCTTTTTCCCTGTTCTTCTTCACCGATATGACGCAAGTTCAGCGTCATGCAAGCAAACGCTCATGCAGCAGTCCGTTTTGTGTATACGTTTCATGGACATGTTAACTGTTGCTTGTTCACTGTTTTGTGTGACTGTTCGACTGCATTTAGCTTTCTTTCCCGCGACAATCAAATTTGGGCCACTGATTTAAAATCAAGGACAGACTGGGCGACATTTTCTAAGATCACGTAAACTAAAATTCTCCTGTGAGTGAGCTCATACGAAGAGTTGAACCATTCCTTTTAGAACACTTTTGCGATCCTTTTTGGTGTTTTTAATTTGCAAATTCTGTTTAGCTCAAAATTGCAATGAGACGATCGACACTGCAAACATATCAACACGAACGTAGGCTACACTGTAAACGTTTAAAAGAGGACATGTTTGAAGGATACACAACCCAGTTTCCCCAATTTCCACAAAGGACCCAATTTTAGTGAATAGCAATTTGGGCTGGACCCCAAGTCAACGTGTCCTATTGAGTGGTCCAGTGGACATTGATAGTTTTTGCTCCGATAAATTGACGAAAATTCATTTACAATTGCTGTGCAGGATGTTTTCAATCCAAAAAAATCCTCTTTCCTATGTTTTTCTTAACTTTCCACACTTCAAGATACACGAATTGTTTCACCCTCCATCTTATCCGACAAGCTTGAATGCACGAATCTCTGTACTTTCCTCTATGCCTCGAGCAAATTTTCATCATTCATTCAGCCGAAATTTTCCTATGCATCAGCTGGATTTCTATTTTTTTCATCCTCAGGTCAAATCTGCAAAATGAATGTGGAAATGAGGATTTTCATGAACGGTCGTTTCCCTATTGACTCTCGAGTTTAACTCAATAGTCAATTCAACAGATGAAGTGTGTTTCGCAACTGGAAATGTAAGAAGCGTTGTCCATAGAAATGAAATTTTCGCGACACACATCTATCCATTGAATAGTCAATTCAACAGATGAAGTGTGTTTCGCAACTGGAAATGTAAGAAGCGTTGTGCATAGAAATGAAATTTTCGCAACACACATCTATCCATTGCATTGGCCATTGATGGAATCTGAGGGTAAGTTGCGCTGGGGATTTCGCCGGAGAGATTTTTTTAAAATTTCAACTAAATGTGAAAGAAAAGATCAGTAATCACAGACATTTCTGTCCACTTCCATTTTATTGCCTATAGGTTTCCTTCAGAAAGTTAGGAAATATGCAGATGTTATCCGTGTCCTGGGTATTGTTGTCGGTTGTCATAAATTGGTTTCTGATTACCAATGCCGGTGGAATATCTAAAGCAGTGATGGATTGGCTAGGGAAAAAGTTTAAAGATGTAAACAAATGTTGTGTACTTGCTGCGACGCTGAATCGTGTGCTCCAGAAAAGGCAATGGAAATCGAATGTGGAGATAGACTCGAAAACTTTGTTGACCCAGATCGGGAATTTGAAATTTACAGACAACGGCGAAAAGGATATTGATTCCACCGACGTGATATTTCTGGCTATTAAAAAAATGATCGAGTCAAGTAAGTGCATTAAATTTGGACTCTGTGCATAGCTTTTTACAAAAGATACATGATTTTAAGGTTACTTGCTCGGGAAAACAGTCTACTTATTCGTCATTCCATTAGTAAGAATTGTAGGCATGGTTAGTTAAAAAGATTGCCGTTAGTGTGGACAGAAACTTTGATCCCATGCACGAAGAACTTTAAGGCCTAAAAATGTAAATGTTACTAAACTCTATGTGACGAAACTGCTTTTTAAATTCATGTTGCAAGCAGATGTGCTTTTCGTGAAAATCATTCATTTAGGGATAATGCTCTTTTGCTATTGCGTTGTACTGAAAATTCTGATTGATTGCGCGCTTTTAAACTTTGACTTTCTCAATCTCGCCGAGAAATGAAGGTAACTCCATGATCATTCAAATGCAACAGAGATTTTAGTTATGCGTGACGTGACAAGAGAAAAAAGAAAGTCAACCTTGCTATCACACAAAACCAGAAATTGACACAAATTAGGTTCTGTAACGCGCCCTTATTTACGAATCCGGCAAAATTCTCGGT
>JASGXE010017616.1:0-33829 GCA_030068105.1 Sinentomon sp. SZTP_YWyxl
AAAGGAAATGTCTGCTGACAGCAGCGACCTGCACCAACAACTGAATCAGTGACTGACACTGGCTGCAGAGTGCATTATCAGCGACCGACACTGGCTGTCAGGTAAGTAGGTAAATCAGCGACCGACACCGACTTCTGAATCAGCGACCTTCACCCATTGCTGAATCAGTGACCAATATCCAATCGGCTGGCTGCCAACACGGACCGACACCGGCTGCTGACACCGATGGCATCGGCTGCTGATATTTATCGACACTGGCTGCTGAATAAGCTGCTTACAGTCACCGGCTTCTGAATCAGTGACCGGCACAAGCTGCTGGCAGCGACCGACACCGGCTAATGACAACTACCGACATCGGCCGATCAAAGAGTCTATGCATAAAAGGGTTTCCATATTAGCAGCAGATGCTCAAATCTAAGCCTGTGCTGCTCTATCTGGTTGGTTTTCGTATTCTCTTTGAAAAAGGATGCAGCACTGTTCCAAATCGGTAGGTACAGGCCAAAAATTAGGCAATGCAAAACACCGTACGCAAAATGGATTCTTTACAATAATTACAAGAAAAAAATGGTTACCTACTTGAGGTAGGTAGGAGCCAGGAGGTATCACCTGTCGCCTGCTTTATTCCATGATTAGGTACCAGAGAAAGATGACTAGGTAGGTATGTACCTACTTTATTCTATGATTTCTAGATGAGACTACAACAATGATTTTACTATTCTTGGATTTCCAGTGTGTGTGGAACAACAAAGAGAAAAGCAAAATTGGTCTATCGAGTTACGTAGGCACCTACGCAGGTCAAATTCAGAAAATTATTCGACTTCCTTTTTGAATTCGATACATCTCCGAGTTTTTCAGGCGAGTAGGTATTCGATTCGAATTCAATTTTTTACGTCCTCGATCGATATCGAATCGATATTTGATTCGAGGCAAAAAACCACTGATCGCAGAGCCCTGGGCCCTGTATTGTCTCCTGTCAGATCTGAATTTGAGGCCAGTTCATGCTCTGACATATCGATTGAACAGTGGCGCAGAGCAGCTTGTGAGCAAATTTATACGGGATGCAACAAAGAATGGCTGTGGAACTTGCAAGGTGCGTGAGGCCTTTTGCCATCCAGTACACTCATACTACTACATACCAAGACCTACCTTACCTACTACCTCGTCGGTACAAAGAATCTACAATAGGTATGGTGCCTACATAAAATGGGAGAAAAATGTTCAACTTGGTAGTCCTACTGCAAAAAACCTCCCTCCCATGAATTTTGGAGGGAATCCAAACACAGCCACTCGAACATTATTTTTTTATTCAACAGTTGCATTGATAATCATGATTTGAAAATAATGTGGAAACTGGTAAATGGTGCAAATAAATTAGAACACCCCCGCAGAAAAGTACCTAGGTACCGACTGTTGGCATCTACCCCAATTCTGGGATTCGAGTAGGATTCGGATTCGAGCCCATTTGGATTCGAGTGGATTCGGATTCGAGATTTTTTTAGGATTCGGGTTCGATTTTCCCACCGGGATTCGGATTCGGCTCGGATTCGAGCTTCTGGAAAAAAGAGAGATTCGGATTCGAGATTTCTGGATTCGAAAGGATTCGCAAACCCCTACCGCAGATGCCCGAAGGCCAGGGCCCCACCTGGCCTTCGGGCATCCCGGGGGCCCTGGCCTTCATTTAACGAATTTTACAACAAATTCGTTCTCAGTTTTTTGGAGCAAAAGGGTGCTCACCATTCTGGTATTCTCAGGAAATTTTTTCTTTTTTGGAAAGTCAGGGAATTTCCACAAAAATGGGAAAAGTCAGGGTATTTCCAAATTGAGCAAGAACTCAAAAAGAACTCAACACCCCCCCCCCCCCGCCAGGGGCTCTGCCCCTTGGAACCCCGCCGGGGCTCTGCCCCAGACCCCGATCAGACCCCCCTCCGTGAAATGTCTTATCCCCCCCTAAGAACCGTGCCTTTGGATTTTGGGAATGTCTGATGAGGGTGGAAGGCCTCCCAATCTTCCAATTCCAACCAATAGCCCACCCTCGCCCTCCAAATTCCCAGAGAAATTCGCGACCTTTGTTTTTTCTTTGTTAAACAACCACCCCTTTTCTGCCAATATCATCTGCTAGAAATAAACCCGGCAGTGTGAAGGGCTGGCCATGCCCACCACTGGACCAATCCCAACCACAGATTGATCCAGAAGAGTTGAAAAAGACTGATCCAAAGAGGAAAAGGCACAATTAGCATACTATCTCCAAAGGAAACAAAATGGGGGCACGATCCAAGTAACTTAGGATACAGGTAGGTTCCTACCTAAGCCCACATAAACTGAGTTTTGGCTTTATGACATATAAAAAAACTGACCTCTGATTGGTTTGGCATGTCATGAGAAATGCCAAGCTTGTTCTAGAGAAACACGTAGTTGTTTCGGAAAGAGAACCTAGAGACATTTTTGGAAAGGGAAGGTGGGACAAATGAAACGAGGTCACTGGCCCTCGTAGACCCTGTGTTATTGACCAGGGTGCAACAGCATCCTGCCCATTCTCCCTCGCCACGGATACATTTTCGAAAAATGGAAATACCTCTGAGCTTTCTCCTGGTAGGTAGCAAGGGATTCCCCGCCCAATTCCTCCCTGAGCAATGTCACACGAGTGAAATGAGAAGTCCCCAGAAACAAACCTCACCGCTCTGCACTGGACAGCCGCAGGGTGGTGAGGCTTCTTTTTTAGCCTAACAGCTAAGGAGGAATCACACCTTGCTTCAGCTTTCCTGCCTTCTTTACAACCAAGGGTTAATGTAGGCAGCCATCAATTGAAATTTAAACTGTCTCTGATAGTATTCAACGTCCGTCGTTTCTTTCCAAAATGCGTTGCTCTGAGGCCGGTGTTTGATTCCTTGAATTTGGATTGCGTTGCCAGTTACTGAAACGTGGCTTGATGAGTCCTGTATCGAGGGTGATATTCTCCCAAGCCGATGTGCACTGTTTCGCAGGGACTGCTCACGGCTCGGTGGTGGTATCCTCTGTGTCATAGTTGCATAAGAATCATCTTTTCCCGTAACTATTCTCATACTCATGTCGTCCCCCGAATCTGCCTTTGGAAAGTTTTTCTAAGATGTTTACCGAGTGTCTCACTGCCATAGGTACATTCCATAAAATGTGGTCAGTTTGGTGCACCACACCCATTTTCTTGTTCGGTGATTTCAATGGTGATGCATCTGCCCCCTCTTTTCAAGATTATCCTGAGGGTTTGGCATTTGCAGAGGTGGGTTGATCAATTCTCTCTAAACCCTTTCCGCAACTATCATTTTGGCAGAAAACATGCTTTTAAATTACCTACCTAGGCCCCTGCTATTTTTTCAGCGATCGAAGAGAAATTTGGCAGCGGTTTCAAAATGCAATATCTTTGGTAGGGCCTAGGTACCTATCTATTGATGAATTTTCATGAAATGAAAACTAAAAATCAAGGAAAATTTTGGAGATTTTGATCCCATGAGTAATTTTTACTTGAATCATTCTGAGAAAAGACCATTTCCGGAAAAGAAATGGCTTATTTTGGCTGTTGCAGCCTTGAAGGAGGACAGGCTCTTGGTGATGAATGATCTTTCATTTAAGAACTGACCGAGTTGCCACAATTATTATTTTTTCACGGTAGGTAGGTATGTATGTTCCCAGGTAGGTACCTACCTACGTTCCAGAGTCTTCACCATTTGCCAAAGATGCAGCTATCTGATGCATATCGCTTTCCTCAGCCCGCAGATGCAATGCTTCTTTTGCACTCTTTTCAGACCCAGACCGAAGAACAGTTCAAATTCACTTGCACTGGCAAATTTTTCCTCATTGGAGTGACTTCTGTGACTCAAAGTTGGTTATTTTTTAGGCTGATGACATATTTTGGTCCATACTTCCAGTAAATTCAACTGCAGAAATTCGCAAACTTTCTCAAAAACTCCCAAAAATATTGTGAAAAGGCTCCACAAAATTGGAAATTCAGGAATCTCAAAATTCTCGGTCACTGTCCGATATTTCCTTATCATTCAGAATCACTATCACAGTCAACATGGGCCCTGTTTGAGGTTGAAGCCATATTTCGGCCCACAAATTAATTCAAGTGAAGTCCTGCGACAGTGCCAGCAAAACATCGCACAAAACTTGGAAAATATAAAGGAAACTGCAAATTTTGGAAAACAAAAGGACGACTCCGAATCACGACCAGCCGCTTGCGTGCCACGTGGCAAATAAGTCAAACGGGTGATGGTCGGACTGCAATTTTACTCTCTCCGGCCCTCATTCCGATGAATTTTGAGAGTCAAAACTTCATGGGAATTTGGGGTACAGCCTCAAAGTGCCGGGTGTCTGGGGCAATTGCCCCAACTGTTCCCGGGGCGGAGCCCCTGGTGAGGAGGGTGGTTGGGATGGAGTACCCCAAGAGCCAAAATCAAAATAAAAAACACCGTTTCCTTAAAAACGTTTCCGAATAGGTAGTGCACTGATCTTACACGGGATATAATAAGGTTGTCCTGCCAGCACAGGTACTCAACCATAGCCATTTCTTTAAAGGTTTCAGGCAGTAGGTACCTCTCCCTTTTGGCCAAAACTCGGGATAGTCCTAACCTATTTGGCTGCAAGAGTGTACCAAACCGCTTTAGCAAGACGTCAGTGGTGGTAATTGTTTTTTCTAAAGCTACCATCATCAATCATAGTCATCTCTTTGAGGGATAGGTACCTACCTACCCAAGCAAAAAAGGAATGAGGATGGGCCTTCAAGTCTTGTCATAAAAAACAAGAGTAGGTATGTGGGAAGAACTTTTTGACCCATTTAATGCGGGATATAACACCTCAATTCAAACAACAATGGCTGGGCGTCAGAAGCAAACGGCCAGATGGAATTTCAGTGAAGTCTGTATCGTGGGTGTGGAAAAAATAGTCACAGCCTGCTAATCATCCGCACATGCTGTTGAGATTTTCAGTCCTTTCATCGCATGCTGCAATAATCTCAACCTTATCTACCTTTGCAACTTCCTGAAACTCTTTGAATTCGACATCATTCAACGTGAATGTACAGATGCCATCACAGAACCGATGGGTACCAAGGTGTTCAACTTGCCTGCCTTGAATTGCAATCTGGTTTTAACTTTGGTAGCCAGTGCACTGTTTATCACCTTGTTGAACTGCAGGACCACTTTCATCGCCAACTGTGGTGATTTTGCCAAACTGTATCATTTCATCCAAGCTCACTTGCATGGTATGGGCAAGAGTTGTGTTTCGATAGTTGGGAAGAATTTTTGGTGAGATATCAAACAACTGTGCAGAGCAAAAATAGCCCAGTAACATCACCACACAAAAACGAAAATGAGAAATCACATGCCAGCAAACGGTGCTCAGAAGAGTGAAGTAAGTAAATTTGATACGAGTATTAATGCAAGTAGATAAATTGCAAGTAAATAGTACAAATAAATTAGTTGAGCTAAAACCCTCAAAGAAGTAATCGTTTCACCTCAAGCAGTCTTATCACACTAGATTAAATTTGATTGCGTCTTTGATATCATTATAATAATAATTGGGCATTAGGCTTAACATGTTGCATGTTTCTATCCCTATTCTATCCATAAGAAAGGCCTAGTCAGGTTGATATCACAATAATGTCTGGAAATGGGGCTGTTAGCCAGGACATTCAGCAAACTCTACTTGCTACGGCACAGATAATTGAGCACCACCTTGATTCAGAATTGGAGAGATATGACAAACTTGATGAATCTGATTTCGAGAAGTTGAAGAATGAAAGGCTGCAGGAGCTTAAGAAACAACATCAGCTGAAGCAGGATTGGCTAAAACTGGTTAGATAATTTGTTTCAAGCCAGGTATATGTTTAGACTACTGTTGGTTTTTATGTATTTTTGGGCAGGCACTTATTCGTATCTAAACATTACACTTGATCATTTCTGTGTGGCAGGCAGGGAAAAATCATCACGTGTCTCCAAGAACACATGCCATTCAATTCATGATTTCTGAATATTAAGAAGTCTTTTTGGCGGGCCTGCTAATCTCATGGCTCTACACTCATTTTTTACTTGGTCCTGGTTGAGTTGAGAGCAACAATGAAACAGAACCAATAGCAAAAATAGGACTTCGCGTAATGCGGACATTGAAATCCCTGTGACCTCTTGCTTTTCCAAAAAAAATCTACGATAACACCTGCTATCACTTTGACATCCGGCTTTTGGCAGATGCTGTTCTCCAACCACCATGCCAGGGGCTCTGTCCCTTGGAATCCAGCTGTGGCCCCAGACCCCACATGTGGCCTGTGGCCACAAGACCTGCGGTGCCCAACACCCCACCTCTGCGGAGCCATTAACCCACCTCCCTGTTTCAACACCTTGCCCATCAATAAGAGTTGATAATCATGAGGGCTGCAAAGGGCATATCTAATGCAGGTGGTTCGTCTTGCGGTCATTTCCTCTGCCTCAATCGGGTCCTGGTAGAATTGTGCATAACCTTGAACCAATTTTTCTCAAAAATTGAATTTTTTAGGAAAAGTTTGTGCATAACTTTTTTTATTGTTTGTAGGCAGTAGGCTAATGCAATGCCTGCTCTTTGCTGATCTACCTAATTGTCAACATGTGGATTTTTTACCAAACAGGGTCATGGCGAATACTCGGAAATTCCAGAGGAAAAGGATTTCTTTGAAGCAACAAAGAAGTCGTCCAATGTAATCTGCCATTTCTACAGAAATACGACAGCTCGGTGCCGAATTGTCGACAAGCACCTGTCCATTTTAGCAAAACGTCACCCAGAAGCGAGGATGATTAAAATCAATGCTGAAAAGTGCCCTTTTCTAACAGGTTAGTTTAGCTAAGCAGGTCACTTAACAGAAATTGTGCGAGGCTATGTCACCACCTGGTTTATAAGTGAAGGGGAGGTTTTGGAAGAGTGGAGTGTGTCCAGCTAGGGTTGGTACCGCTGGGTTCATGAGTCTCCAATATAGGCCTAATTAAGAAATTTTCTGTGATTTCTAAGCATTTATGTGACATCAATCATTCTAAATTTCTGTGCATGTCTTTCGGCAGGAACTTCTTTCTCATTTCCTGTCGAAAGAATTGCTCACACTGTTTTTGCAAGCTGTGCTTGCTGAAGAACACTCTGTGGAAAGCTGTGTGGAAGAGAACTAGACAATAATTTTAAATTTACCTGCAACTTTGCACGTTTTTTTTCCACTTTTTATTCACCATTTGCGGTATTGGCTGTCCGGAGAATCACTGGTGGAATAACCTTCTGAACTGTGCTCCAGGCTGTGCTCATTTCCTCTTTTGCCAGTCAATTTCCTCTTTTACTGTTAAAAGTGGACTGGATGAAGATTTCCATTTTTGAAAGAAATGTGCTGCTGTACCCATGTTGTTCATCCAGGCTAGATCTACCTGAGGGATTCTTGTGCTCGGCGCTCGCCCGAGTAGGCCTAATTTTTTTTTATATTTTTTTTTTCTATCTTCAGATCGCCTTAAGATTCGGGTCATTCCGACAATAATTCTGATCAAGGATAGCAAAACGCGTGACTACATTGTGGGATTCACTGATCTTGGAAACAGAGATGATTTCACAACTGAGGTGATGGAATGGAGGATAGCCCAAAGCGGTGTCATCGACTACGAAGGTGACCTTGTTTCTCCACCCGAGGGTGGAAAAACACACTCTAAGTTGGGTTCAAATTCCAACAATAAAAGGGCTATCAGAGGCAAGGACTCGGGCAGCAGTGATGAAGATATGGACTGAACCCTCGGTTTTTTCAAGCCCTTGCTTTGCATGAATTCCAGCTTATTTTTCAAGCTGCAAACATCAATTCAAGCAGGAAATGAGGTGGCTACTAATGCATTCCATCTAACATAACACGTATAACTGGTTTTGGTTTAATCTAACCAGAATGTTTCAGCTGCTTCGGAAGGTGTATGTGAAGTGGCAGTCACAAGTCACAACCCACAGGTGTTGCGCAGTCACAGAAATTAACGACTAACCAATCCCCATGTACATATTGTTGCTATGACTTCACATATTGAACACCACGCGAAAAAGTGTGCGAATTGTGACTGGAGTTTTCCCATGTGGAATCATGAAAGGGTGGTTGATATTTAAGATGGGTTATCTTCCGTTCTGGATATCAGATTTCCGTGTTAAGTATTGTGCCAAGCAGCCTGGAGATGACGAACTACCGTGCTCGTGTAAGTGGGATTTCACGGCCCAATAGAACTCGGAAATTTTCGGTGAGGCAGCGACTTTCGCTGACGCAGCTGACATCGCAATTTGCAACCACCACGAATGGATTGCAGTCTGCCTGGTGATGTCACCGAAATGAAAAATAGACTTCTTAGCCTTTTAAAAAATTCAAAAAAAATTCATGTTTGGCCAAGTCACGCAAGGATGATTACCTAAAGGTTTTGAAACTTGCATAGCAAGATGCACTTCTGAGCAACGATGTCTTCAGAATCATTGCGTAAACAATTTACAAAGCATCAGAAAAAGGCTATTTTCAGAAAAAGGACATTTTTCAGATTCTCGTCCATTTCAAACAGGTAAAATACAACAGGTGGCAGTTGTGAAACGAGCTTGTGTTATCTCATGCACCCACCTATTTCAGAATGTCTATTCAAATTCGTAAAAGGGGTCATTTTGTTCAGATTGGGTTGGATACCTCTGGTTCCTGTAGGTTTGCAGCATCAGTAAATTTTGTTGCATTGCATCATTTCCAAACTCCTTGATTCAAGTCTCAACTGGAAGCAGCAACCCAGAAATTTTGTGCACTTCCAAATGTTATCAATCACAGTCTGATTTTTCTACGAAAAGACAGCATTGACACTTCCTTGGTGCAAACAATTTGCAGTCATGCCTTGCATTTGAGTCTGCAACTAAAAAACCACATTGTATCAGAAGACTTATCCGGAGATCCTCCTTAGTGATAGCTATGTCAATGTGTACTCATTCCAGATACTCCTCATTCCATTTGAAGAAATAAAACTGAGAATGCTTTTCACTTTTCCATTCAAACATTCAGCGAAACTTTGATTTCTGTGCCGAATCGTCATGAATCTACAGTTCTCCATCGGCTTTTCATTGTTGTAGGAATTCTCATCACTCTCTAAGCATACTTGTGAGCATTCTTAGCTCATATCTTGCAAGTGGAGTGAGCTGCAGGTATGTTTGAATCTGTTGTATCTGTTTTGCAGAACAAAGAAAAATTGTGTATGTAATCAAATAACGAAAAAAATTGTTTTTATTATCAAAAACTGGGTCTGTCCCCAGCTGGGGTCATGCCCCCACTCGTGATATCTGAAGTGAAATCACGGTTGCCACAAGCGCAAAGCAAAATAAACGTCTCCAGCGACTTTTCCCAGAAACTGGGGACAATCCAACTTTAAATTTTCTAACCTCCCAGACCCAGGCGGCGTTTTTTAAAGAATAAAGGCCGGCGCCAAGCTCCTGCCAAACAAGAGCCATACTGCCACCAAGTGCACTCTACGGTAAAAGAATGGGCGACGTGGTGCAATATTTGGCGCAAGAAAAGCCCATGCGAATTTTTGCTCCAAATGGCACAGGAAAAGCGCATGCGCCAGACTCAGGATTCACGCAAGAAATACCCACGAAAAGCCCATGCGAATCGTTTGCACCGAATGGCACAGGAAAAGCGCATGCGCCAGGCGCAGGATTTACGCAAGAAATACCGACGAAAAGCCCATGCGAACCTTTGTGCCGAATGGCCCAGGAAAAGCACATGCGCCAGGCGCAGGATTTACGCAAGAAATGCCCTTGAAAAGCCCATGCGAAATCTTTGCGCCGAATGACACAGGAAAAGCGCATGTGCCAGGCGCAGGATTTACGCAAGAAATACCCACGAAACGCCCATGGGAATCTTTGCTCGAATAGCACAGGAAAAGCGCATGCGCCAAGCTCTGGATTTACGCAAGAATTTAAAATACCCACGACATCAGTTTTATGCACAAAGACAACACAACACGGATAAATATTTTCGGGCAAACCAAAAAAGTAAAATATCCCCGGGTGGCGGGCACACCCAGAAACAGCCAAAACACGCAAAATACGGCCAAGCATCCCGAGCACAATCACAATGCACCCAAAAACAGCCAAACACCCTCGAGCACACACAAAAACATTCAAAAACAGCCAAGCATCCCGGCATGCACCCAAAACCAGCCAAACATCTCAGGGCATATACCCAAAACACTACAAGCTGCCAAACAACAACGACCACACACACAAAAGCATCCAAGCATCCCCGGGCACGCACCCAAAAACAAACGATCATCCCCTGACACGCACCCAAAAACAGCTAAGCATCCACAACTCATACCCAAAAATACCCAGAAACAGCCAAACATAAACTGTACACACACCCATAACCGCCGATCAGACCAGGGCACGTACCCAAAAACCGACAAATATCCCCGGGCACACATCAAAAACAACCAAACATACCGGGCACACGCCCAAAACAGCCAAACAACACCGAGCACACACAAAAACACCCCAAACATCAAAACATAATCCCTGGGCACAAACAAAAACGGACAAACATCCCTGGAGACACACCCAAAAATAGACAAAGCACGGAAAAAACAGCGAAACATCCCGAGGACATGCCCAAAGCACCCAAAAATAGCCAAACACCCAAAAATAGCCAAACACCCTCGAGCACACACGTCCAACAAAAACATGCAAAACAGAGAAGCATCCCGGCATGCACCCAAAACAGCCAAATATCTCAAGGCATACACCCAAACACATCAAACACATACCCGGGCAGTGGGCACACACCAAAAAATGGCCAAATATCCCGAGCGCACACCAAAAGCACCCAAAAACAGCCAAACACCCTCGAGCACGCACAAAAACAGCGAAGCATCCCACCCAAAAATACCCAAAATAACCCAACATCTCATGGCACACACCCAAAAGCAACCAAGCATCCCGGCCAAACAGCCAATACGTAGCCCACTCCAGCTTTCGTGCAAACACCCTTTTTGTTGTGCCTCTCATTTATTTGCAGTCGAAATAAGGGATCATTTTAAAGCTCGAGATGTCAGCATTCTCGCTGTGACAATTTTTTCTGATTCCCTTTACTCGGTTATGTCCTTTTGCTCCGTTTAGTGACTCCTAAATTGGCTTGTGCTTAAAAACCATGAGCTTTACATGAAATGAACATATTCGTTTAGACGACTTTAAACGTTTCAAACTTCAAGAGGATGCAAGGAAGATCCACATCGATTTGACATGGTGATTGTTGTTGTTCATATGACATTATTGCCGGATGTATCCGCCTGTTCAAGGATGGTTGCTGTGACCTGAAAGATGACCCTTGTCTATGGCCCAGTAAAGAGATCGTAAACGAACAAACAATTGCTGTTGTGGGAGTTGTGATTGCTGGTGATCCACATGTTACCATCCAGAACATCATCTCAGTAACTGATCTCAGTAATGGGACAGTTTGCAGGACAATCCATGATCATATTAACCCGAAAAAGATCTGTGCGCAATGAATTCACGCAAGTTCACAAGAATGGATTTGGCACTGGAGGCACATTTTTCCTGCATGACAAATGTTGCCCCTCACAAAACTGCTGAAGTCAGAGAATTCCTGGTGCGGAAGAAAATCACTGACCTAGGCAATCTGCCACACAGTCCAGACTTGCCTCCATGCAACGACTGGGTGCTCCCACAATTGAAATCTGCAATTGTTGGGTAGCTATTTAGATGCATTCAAGCCCTGGCAAAAGCTGTTAACATTCAGTGCTGAAACGGATACCCCATGTTGTGTACCAGCAGTCATTCTAAAGTTGGATTTTGTGGTTGCAATGATGCGTCGAGGTTGAAGAAGAGTAGTTTGAAGGAATGAGATCATAAAAGGTATGAACCACCCATATTTCTCAAATTCCTGGACCTGTTTGCACGAAAGCTGGAGTGACCTACGTAAACACCGACGAGTACACACAAAAACATCCCAAAATATCGAAACATCCCCGGACACACACGGCACCGAAAAACAGCCAAATAGTCCAGGGCACGCCCACCAAAAACAGCCAAACATCCGGGCAAACACACACAAACAGCCAAACTTGGGTACGTACCCAAAAACCCGATCACACCTAAAAACAGCCAAACACTCCGAGCACACACCCAAAAACAGGCATGGGTGCATCCCCGCGCAAAACAAAAAAACCAAAGACCAAAACACTGACGAAAACGGAGACGAGTTTGAACGCAGAAAGCGAATGCGAAATGCTGCAGGACAGGGCAGGAAAAGAGAGATGCAAGAGGTAAAAAAGTCAAGAGAGAAAAACTTTTTTCAATGTGGGGAGGGTCCCGGCATCACGTGATGTTCCGTAATGCGCCGAAACGGTCTTTGCGAATTCCTTGCGCCAAACTCAACAGAAAGACCAAAAATGGCCCATGCGAATTTTCTCTGTCAAGCGCAAGTGCGGCGCCGGCTTTACTCAGAAAAGGCACATTCCTCTTTACGCCAAAATGTGCTGGAATGAGCCAAAAAGTTACATGCGAAAATGTGAGCAAAAGCGCAAGAAACACGCATGCCTCGCACGCGTTTGGCTGAAGTGCCAGCAATGCGCCGAGCGCAGTAAATTCTCATTGGGTGCAACTGGGGAAAAAGACGGCAATCAGCGCAAGAGTGGAATGGATTGGTCAGGCGCAGGAAAGACTCCTGTTTGGTGCAAACCTGACGCAGGACATCAGGCTCTTAGTCATCTTAGAGTCAAGCTCATGAGTTTGACGCATAAAATGCTGCCTGGTCATCATTTCACAAGTGCCTGGCCTGCCCCATCATGCTGGAATTTCCGGAGGCTATTTTACAAACCCTGCCGCGACTTTAGATGGCAGGCCGGGGCCCCAATCGAGAATTGATTTTAAGTGGGGACAGGGTTAGGTCATAGGTCAGGTTCAGATAGCTTTTAGGTAAGAAAAAACAATGTGTTTGTTTCTTGCGAGTGAAAGCCATCTCTTGCAAGGCTATAAAATTTATGGAAGACTATCACTTGCACCAGATTGTAAAGGTTCCTACTAGGGTGACAAATTCAGTTGCCAACATTCTTGATTTGTTTTTTGTTCGTCCCCTGGACCTGGCAAATGAGGTTGTAGTTGAGAAAGGTCTGAGCGACCACGAATTGGTTTATGCTGACTTAAGTTTGAGTCCCGTTCCAACTTCCAGAAGATCATTTTTTACTCCGCAGTTTTCTAAAATCGTGCCTGAGTACACTGAGTACTGGCTCAAAAAACATCTGAGGTTTTTGCTGCTCAGGCAGAGGATCTGACCCTGGAACATACCTGGGAACTGTTTACGAAAATTGTATTTACGCACCAAACATGTGTACCAATTCTTTGCGAAGTAGAAAACTCCAGACCGGCTTGGTTTAACAGGAATATTCGGAATTTGGAAAGAAAATGTAAAAGGAAGTTTAATTTAAGGAACAGGTCTACTTTTGACAAAAATGCTTATACTTGGTCCTTGCAGATGTTGAATGCAGCAAAGGATGCAGCTCAATCTTGCTACATTGATAGGTTGTGTAGGGAAGGTAGGAGAAATAACAACAGAAAACTATGGAATTTCGTTTCCTCTAGAAAGGGTGGTGGGAAGAGGCACATTGCAGGTCTCCTTGATGAAGCTGGTAACCTTCGGCATCGTAACATTGATAAGGTAAATCTGCTAAACAAGCACTTCAGCCAGGTTTTTGCTCCTGCAACAAATGTTGCTTCTCAGTCCACTGTAGATTGCTCAAATTCTGACGACTCTGTTGAGGCTTTATTACATCGGGACAAAATTGCTAAGTGGATAAAACTGATGCCAGGTTCAGGTTGTTTGACTCCTGATGGTTTTTCTTTCAATTTTATTAAGATGTTTCCTGAAACTTTTTCCAAATATCTGTTTATTATTATGAAGAAGTCGCTTCTTTCTGGCAGGCTTCCTTCTCGATGGAAGCATGCATTTGTGCGCCCTATTCCAAAAAAGGGTGACCCAAAACTTGCAAAGTCGTATAGGCCCATTAGTTTAACAAGCCCTTGTTGTAAGGTCCTGGAACATGTTTTATTGGACTATCTCAAACTGGCATTGGAAACAAATGGGATCCTTCATCCAGCTCAGCATGGTTTCCGCTCAGGCTTTTCATGTGAAACGCAACTGGTAAATTTCACACAGATCATTTCCAATGTACTGGATTCGTCAGGCCAACTTGATGCTGTGTTTCTGGACTTTGAGAAGGCCTTTGACCTGGTCCCTCACAAGTCTCTTGTAGACAAGATAAAAAGCTTAAACCTAAACCCACTTCTCATAGGATGGATTTCCGGTTTTCTGTCCCATCGCACTCAACAAGTGTTTATGAATGGAGCTTTTTCTGACATAAAGGCAGTTACCTCTGGTGTTCCCCAGGGGAGTGTTTTGGCCCCCACGCTTTTTTTCCATTTTCATAAACGATCTTCCACAGGTGGTAAAATGCAACATGCACTTGTTCGCCGATGATTGTGTAATTGCAAATGTTATTCAATCCCCAGCTGACTCTCTCACATTGCAAAAGGATCTTGATGAAATCTTGGTTTGGTGTGGGAAATGGGGTATGAGGTTAAACATTGGTAAATGTGTGGTTATTCACTTTACCACAAAAAATCACCCTATTTTAGGCAGATATTCCCTGTCCAACATTGAGCTCCCCATTGTAGATCATACCAAATATCTGGGTGTTACATTCACAAATCGCTTGAACTGGGAGATGCAGATAAATCATGCCGTTTGTAAAGCAAATTCAGCCCTTTACTTCATTCGACGAAATTTTCATAGAGCTAGTAAATCAGTTAAGGAAAAACTTTATTTTGCTCTGGTGCGTTCAGATTTGGAATATGCTGCCTCTGCATGGGATCCCTACAGGGTCAATTTAGTTGAAAAACTGGAGAGAACGCTTTGTCTGTGGTAGGTTCGCTCCGCTGGATAGTGTTTCGGAGATGTTGAAGCCCCTAAAATGGACTTCTTTGGCATCTCGCAGAAAAATTTCAAGACTTGCTGGCTTATTTCTAGGATTAAATAATGTTGGCGGCTGGTCTGCTATAAAGCAGTTTCTTTTACCAGCAAATTATAGAGGGCGGCATGACCATGAATTTAAGCTTCAGACTAGGCCATGTTATAAAGATACTGGAAAGAACTCTTTTTTCTTGTAGGACAGTCAATGAGTGGAATATGCTGAGCCCTGAGGTTTTTGGAACTGGTCGGGACTTTGGTGTGACAACGTTTAAGGATAATGTAGCCTTGGCCCTCTCCCGCACTTAACACAATAATGACTTTGCTCCTCAAAGTCTCTTGCTGGGATTCAGGCTCAGTATTTATCCGCGTGTCTTGCATCACTTGTGCTCGTTCACCGAATTTGTTCAGTTTTATTTTGCCGTGGCTTAAATTGAATTCATCCATTTGACTTTTTTAATTTTGATTTGACATGATGATTTGCGCCGGGACAGTGTCCCTGCAAATTAACAACAATAAAAAAAAAATAATAAAGGCCGCCCCAATCGAGCATTCTTGCACAAAACGCTCTCTGCCATCTGAAGTCGCGGCAGGGTTTGTAAAATCGCTTTCTGGAGACCGTGTGAAGGTGACGGTGTCCACGTGGTACCTATATCTGAGCTGAGTGCCTGCTGCCATTCTCAGTTTACTGCGAGTGCCAAGGGGAGAGAGCTGTGATGCACTTGCGACAGGGTTGTGGTGGCCGGTGATGCATGCAAGTTGTTTTTTATCTTTTATTGCCCCTGCCTCGGTTGGCAGTTGTATCAGGTGTTTGTGCCTGCTGCTGCAGTTCGGCGTTCTCTTTCCCATCACCGGCAATGCCCTCAGACGGTAGGTCAAGCCTTGGAGTGAGTCCCTGAATAAACTATTTGTCAGCTTGCTTCTGCCTTTTGGTGACAAATGTTACGAGGGAAAAGTGCCAAAGTTGGCCGTTTTCTGCGAGTCCAGCCCATGTCTTCAGCAAAGTGCATAGGTACGAAGTATTCGTGGATTCATGCTGTCGTCATATTGTACACTGCAATATCAAAGCAGAGCACTGGTGAACTGTGGGTGTGGTCAATGCATGCGGAAAGTGAACCTCGAAGGAAAGACACTTCTCTGCAGGCTGCCTGCAATGCTATCGATACCATGCCATGCTGGAAATGTTTTTGACTGCGCAGATAACCAATCTGATCACACGGATATGATCTGCGAATTTGATGGATATTGCCATTTGAAAGTAAGAGCCGTAAAAACAATTTTTTCAGTTGAAGTCAAACTCAAACCAGCGTTTCATTGCCTGTCATCATTTATCACTCATTTCTGGCCTGCCTGATGATGGGTCCCAAAAAGCTGTTTTTGAAAAAAATTGTGCATTCTGAGCACCATTTGAGGTTCCATTTTTTCAATTTTTCTCCCCCTTTGGGGAGGGGGACACCCTCCCCCGGCGTTGCGCTTCGCGCAACGCATCGTCTTGTCGATGTTGCCCCTCGCGAGAATTTCCCGCCTGACAAATCAGCAGCCAGACCGCCCCTGCTACCCTCAAAGGGTTATGTTAGGTTTGGTAGGTCAGGTTAGGTTTGGATAGATTATATTCCGTCGTTCATGGACCCACGAAAGTCCGGTGGGCCGCATATTCGTCGATTGCCAAAAAATCTTATGTCCTTCACGGCAGTTTCTGGCTGGCAAGTGATAATATTTCCACTGCCAATATGGAGATTGGATTTCATTTGCTGATTTTTGAAATTATAGGCTTGGAGCAAAAAAGAAAAAAGAAAAGCAGCGAAGTGCCACACCATTTATTTATTTTTGTTCTTTGAGTCAGTACTTTAATTTGCCGCCACTGCAACCTTGGGACCTGGGTCCACTGCACAGGCTTTGGTGCGCTCCACCATAGCGAATGCAAAAAAAGGCATTTTATTAACCGTTCCTACCCTATTTGCTGATTGTTTCTCACTCAGTTTGCCATTGACCATGAATGAACCCACAATCGTCGTGTAAAGACAATAGGATTTTCTTTTAGTTTACGACGTAATGTCTCTCTTGCATGGGAATGGATGGGCCTCTCAGAGTGCAGGAAAAGGAAAGGGCAATTGATGCATTTGTTTTGTAAAATGATGACTTTTATTTGATCAGACTTGAAGATAGAATGAGCCAGAGTCAAGAAGGGATAGGAGAGAAATATTCGTAGATGGAGTGACAAAATATCTCCACGGTGGGGTGCCATCACAAAATATTATCAAGGGGGCTCAGACTTGTTTCGTCTCAAAAAGAAAACAGGGATCCGTTGCATGGTTGCTACCAACCTGGAGAACCTGGAATACTCATGGAATTTTTTTGTGACCTGGAAAACCTGGAAATCTCAGGGATTTTTGGAAAAACCCTGGAAAATTGAAAATTTCCAATTTTAGTTTATATATATTTTTTTTTTTTGAATTTCCAATATGACACCTGAGGAACATTCTTGTCTTGCCATTTTTGTCTTGATCATCCCATTTTTGTCTTGACCCATTCACCCAATTCTCTTTCCACCATGTCTTATATTTCTTAAACAACCCATATCAACCCTGGAAAAAAACTGAGAATCCTCCTGGAAAACTCAGGGAATTCCAAGCTTTCAAACAGTAGCAACCATGCGTTGGCTGTGGTTGCAGCAAGAGGAGCGTTGGGCTTGGAAAAAAGATTGCGTGCATATCTGAGAACCTTTGAGTATGCACTTTTCAGGCAAGCAACCCTACGAGGTGCATTTCAAAAGTCTTTGACGTTTCTTCTTGAACAAAAACGACATGAGATAAACCTTTGAAACTTTGTCATTTTGTAATCTGATGCTTTCGCTGTGAATGTGCCAAATTTCAGCAAGTTTACACTGTTTGTTTCGTTTTGGCCCACATTTCTGTGGAAGTCGTTGTGGGCACTGGGTGAAATTGATGAATTTTTTCAATTGTCGAGCAAAAACGGTCATTTTTCCCACAATGAAGCATGAAAAGCCCGATGCAATTTCACCACAATTCCAAGGTGTCTTCAGTGATTCTGTCCTGTCTAAAAATGGTGTCAGAATTTGGGTCCTTCCACTAAACGGAGGTAGGGAGGCTGCCAAAGATGTCGAACGCTCATTCTGACCTCGGAAACTGCTGCTGCAGGTCAGAATGAGCGTTCGACATCTTTGGCAGCCACCTACCTCCGTTTAGTGGAAGGACCCAAATTCTGACACCATTTTTAGACAGGACAGAATCACTGAAGACACCCTGGAATTGTGGTGAAATTGCATCGGGCTTTTCATGCTTCATTGTGCGAAAATTGACCGTTTTTGCTCGACAATTGAAAAAATTCATCAATTTCACCCAGTGCCCACAACGACCCGCACAGAAATGTGGGCCAAAACGAAACGAACAGTGTAAACTTGCTGAAATTTGGCACATTCACAGCGAAAGCATCAGATTACAAAATGACAAAGTTTCAAAGGTTTATCTCATGTCGTTTTTGTTCAAGAAGGAAACGCCTAAGACTTTTGTAATACACCTCGTATGGAGAGCGGCAAATGAAGTGATCTTGCTTGCAAGTGAAAAAGGTCAACAGCAGTTGCAGTGAAAAAAGGTTTCTGGTGCTTCTTGAATGGACCTTGCAGTCTCGCATAATATCAAGACAAAGGTACAGTCTGATGAACAGAAAGTGATACTCTGCTGTCATGTTCTCGTGTTGTCCTCTTCAAAAAAACTGTCTTTGGAGGCAGTTGGCTCCCAATAACTGACCTGCCGATGGATTGCAATCATCTGTTTTTACCTATAACACATCATAGTCTTACCTCACTATCGACATAGTGGTAAACACGGGGGCCAGTCCCAACTCGATGGCGGCGCTGCGACAGAGATTGCTTTGTTGAGCTGCTGCCTGTGACGTCATCTGCGGTAGAGGAAAGAAAGAGAAGGCTGGAGGCGACCATCAGCAGGCAAGTTGACGGAGCTGAAATGCTCGTGACAAATTTAGGAAATTTCAAATTGAGCAAGGTCCCAGCCCCCATGGTTATGCTTGAGTGGGGAAAAATTTAGGCTTGAGTGTAGAAAATTTTAATTTCATTCCCGTGATTTTCTTCGAATAAAAACATTTGTTATTCTGCCTTTATTTTTAATTTTCCTGAAAGCACTTTTCTGTTGTCTATTTGCCTGAAAGCGAAAACGTCGTTATGCATTTTTCACAGTTTGTCTGCGCCACGAAATGAAAGTAAAATATGGTGTCGCATGCGATATTTCACTTCGTTTGCAAGAGGGTTGCTGTGGTAACTTTCCAAAAAATCGTAGAGCAAGACTTTCACTGAACTTAGTGAAACCGAAATGCCTTTTTGAAAGGGCAGCATCTATTTCTTACCTTTGACACGCATTGAAGCACATTCACTCGCATGCATTCTGGGTTTCTATTTTAAGTCCGTATGCGCAACGTTCGGGCTTTGGATTGCTCGGACTGAACGAATTTGTGACGTCAAAGAAGCAGTCAACGTCCCTGATCAACTTGGAAGTTGTCAAAGCACTTGCGTCATCCCACATAAGCAAATGCAAAGCTTCAGCTCTATTTTCTGGCAACAACTGAGCGGCAAGGCGAACGTTTTGCTTATCCGGTCCGTTGACCAACACATGCCTCCACTCTAACTTCGTGATTCGTTTTTAGTTCGGAAGTATTTTCTCCAACATTGAATTCACTATCTCATTGCTGATTTCCTCACCACCAGGCAAAACGAATCCTGCACCAATGAAGTGATTTCGAGTCAGTTTCAGGAGATGGGATGTGTCGGCAAAAACCCAAACTTTCTGGTCTGCTTTCGAGGGAAAACTGAACCAGCTTTTCTCCGGTGAAATCCCAAGGTCATTCCATACTTTGTTATTCTTACCACCCATGTCTTTTACCACTGCAACCAAGACACTCAGCATCCCACGATTTTGTTCGTGCTTGACCTCTTTGTAGACATCTGATTTAACTTGCCGAAAACGTTTTCGCCAAGGCAGATTGGAGCTCATCCGATTCCTGACTGATCTTGTTCTCGACGTAAATCTGGTGTTTCTTGACTTCCATTTTTCTTCCCAAATTTGACATTTACTATCACTGAGGAAAATGTGCCTACGAGGACCAGCTCTGAACATGTCGAAAAGTCACTTTTGGTGCAACAAGGAAAAACATATCTAAAGTTTTTTTTCTCAAGCCAATGGGGGCTTTGCCTGACAAAGCAAGTTTTCCTGGGGGCTTCGCCTGACAAAGCTCCACATCTGTGGGGTGATACCGTCAGGCTTCGATTCAATTTTACCTGTGGATAGCGGGCTTTTATTGAGTGTTTAAAAATGTTTCCCATTCGTGGTGCCCATGCTTTGAATGTAACGTATCTGCAACAATATTTTGCTGACTGGGAAAACTGTTAAAACAAAATGGTTATTGCGTTCACTCACTTGATTTTGAACACGTCATTCACTGATTATTCAAGCTTGCAGTAAAATGACGCCCAGTTGTAAAACTGCCATGGAAGTATAATGACAGACACCATAGGCACTGTTCTCACACGACATGCAAGCATTCTGATTCACTCTGGTCGCAAGCATTCTGATTCACTCTGATCGCAAGCATTCTGATTCACTGTGATCTATCAAGAGAATGGAGTGACCCCACCCAATTTTAAACCTGGTTTGGGCCAAGCAAACTACAATTGAATTTGCAAAAACATCATTTATTGGTAAAGATTCTAAGAACAATTAAAAATCAACAAAAGTAACAAAAAAATCAAATGATTTCTACTGGGTGCTAAAATCAAACTGATATGGCAGAAGACTGCATGTTCTGGAAGCCATGAAATGGCTCCTCTGTGTCCCCACTTCCACTGTCGTCGTCACTATCATTTGATGATTCATGGTTTCCGGCTACCATCGACTGTGTTGTGGCTACTCTGGCATAGTCATCGGTGTCGAGAGATTTGCAGAAATGGATGGCGTATTTCAGCTTTTCAAGCAGGACATACTGAAAGAACAGCAAACAGAGGAAAATCATGTGCTGATATTGAACCAATAGAAAGCGCGCCACAATCTATTAGATACTAAAAAAATAAATAAATAAATTGGACCTTGTATGAGTGGGCAAAATCTGACTTCCGCTGCAGAAGAGCAAGGCAATAAAATGTTCTTTGCATTTGCACCAAAAACCTGCTGACAGGCTAAAACAGATTGCGAATAAACAGAGGTGAAAGAAAAACTTTAATGTTGCTCCTCAATAATGCCTTGGATACAACCCTGGTGAAATTCATCTTTCAAAATCATTGTGGAGTCATCCTTCTTCTGACATGGTTGCAAATTTCAACCATTTATGTGCAACTACCTGAAGCTCCACGTTGTTCGGATTGTGTGTCCTGCAGGATCGGATTGTGTGTCCTGCAATTTGACCATTTCATTTTTCGAAAGAGACCAGAGCTGTAGAAGCCAAGAATTTCTCTCAGTGAATGGTGGCAGCAAAAGGCGAAAATGCATTTGAAGAATATGCACCATGACTGGGTTGATCGGGGGGTCCTCCTGAGGGTGAGGATCCAATAATTGAGGGTGATCAATCGACAATCAGTCATTGAGGTACCTGACAGTGAAATCATGCATGTTTTGCTGTTGTCGATTACAGGGTGGTACATGCCATCACTGCCATCATATTGCATTTATAACGGACTTACCTTGCAGGAGTATCGTGGCATCTTCAGCAAAAAGAAACAGGTATAACTCTCTGGCAAGAAATGGTCAGGTGGATTGTACTTGTCCAGAACCTGAAACAGAAGCAGATGCGGTGTGTTTGTAGTCAAGAAAACCAAGTGGCAAATGTTTTGCCTGTGAAAATGCAATTCCTCTTCAATTATTAGACACAAACGCCATGTGGAAGGCACTTGCTCAAAACAAAGGTCAACTTGTGCTGTTACCAGGTTTATTTTCCATAAAACATTGTGATGATCAGAAGTGAATGGTTGATAATGAAATGGCTTTTTTGTTTCTTTCTGCTTGAGAAAGAAAACGCAGGTGAATCTGTTTCATTTCAGCCATTGCAGCACTGTCGTCCACTGTTGTGGTTGCATGAAATCGATTTTTCATTGTTTCTCGATTTGGCAGAAAACTATGCTGTCTAACATTGATTCATTATGCCTCTTACACTGCAAAAAAATAACATGAATTAGTTAGAGTGTTCTCGGTGGAATGTATCTGTCCAAAACTTAATTTTTGTGACGTGTGGTAGAAACAATCGGCAGAGAGTTCTTGTTACCCAGAGGGATCAATTCTTCTGTCTTTTCCACTTCCCAGTCCACACCTGTTGGCAAATTGCTTTTGCAATGGACAGTACGGCAAAATGTTTTTCTCTAATAGCATTTCAATTTTCCATTCCATGTCAAATGCGAACAGAAAGAATGCTTGTTAAATGAGAAATGATGCACTGCGGTGTATAACTGACTACCTAGGTGTTTTGTTGAAAAATAATGGCACCCACCTGCAAAACAAAGTCCCTTCCGCGGAAGTCAGCTATGGTCCTCGGCAACCTTGTACGTCCCCAAACAAATCTCAGAAACAAGGAGCGTTCCTGATTGGAAAAGTCTTCCATGACTTCCCAGAACCAGGTGACTAGTGGTGATGTTGCCTCAACACCTAGAAGGGTGGAGATACAAATGACAAACGATTATTCAGAAAAAGATTTCAGGAATTGTGAGGCAAACAAATGTAGTTTTTACACAATTTTTTGTAAAATTCCTTGCACAATTAAATTTCTGCCATGCGTATCTCACTGATGAATGAAAACATCATTTGTCAAACATCGATTAAACATCACAGTTCCGAGTGAATTCAAGGTTTGGGAATATATGATTTTTTCGACATTGAACACTTGTTTTGACATGGTCAAACTTTCTGATGATAAGCATACATGCGACCGAAGAGGTTGATATTTGGTGAACTTATGTAAAAAAAAACCTGAATTGGTTAGAATCAAACTCCAACAGATTGAAACATGTA
The DNA here is from genome assembly GCA_030068105.1 of Sinentomon sp. SZTP_YWyxl. Lineage (NCBI taxonomy): Eukaryota > Metazoa > Arthropoda > Protura > Sinentomata > Sinentomidae > Sinentomon > Sinentomon sp. SZTP_YWyxl. Next base: position 23,026 of record JASGXE010017616.1, read on the forward strand.
AAAATTCATTGAGATGCCTTTGGACTTTAGTCCACGACGTCTAAACCATGTGGTGTTTCAGAAAACGGATTGCAGCGGATGAATCAGCAGGGTTTTACACATAAAAAAAACCCACAAAATGATTGTGAAATGCGTTTTCTAGGCATTTTTCACAATCCAAAGCCCCCCTAAAACCGACACCTTTGCAATCCATGTTGGTGACAAAAAAAGCAAAAGAAATAACAAGACATGTTGGTGAAGTGTCAAAAGTCCAACAAGACATGTCAAACAAAATCGATGGAAGCATTGCATTTGGACCTGCAAAATGCATTGCATGTGGCCTTGTAATCGAAACTTTAATCCACCAAAGAATGTACAATAATAGTACACGTCATAACTGTGAATAATTCAATGCTGTGTAAAAGGTACATTCACTGTTGTGTGCATCAATTCCAATGTCTGAGGTGGCTTGAGGAGCCAAGCAACTCCGTTTACTGGAACATTTCACAATATAAACAAATTTCAGAAACTCCACTCGACCATTGATTTTCTAATATCTGTATTATTAGCCTTCCGATAAGATTGCTCTGCACAAGACAGTCTCCAGCTGCTGAGAAAAAAAGAGAGAACCAAATGCCGTATCATGTTCAGATTGGAAAACGAAAAAAAAAAATACCTGTGCGTGCAATTCGTCTGAATGCTTGGCAAAACAATGACCAACGAATCTCAATACGAGAAGAGGAAAGACAGCACAACATGCAGAGAAAGATGAAAATAATTTTCACAATTATTCTTTTACCTTTGTAAGTTGCAACTGATTTCAGCAAGGCAAGTGGGATATCCGGTGAACCGCAGACCATTGTTTCCAACTCATTTCCAGTGAACAACGACAGAAGTGGGACCGGAATCACCCTTGCCATCCCCTCCCTGACACTGGCCACTTGGCTGTTGAACTCATTGAGCCTGTAAAAAAAGGCAAAGAAACGGGAGGCTTCCAACAGTCATGAAAAAGAAACGGACTGAAAAGCCCACTTTCCAAAATGGCCACTTCTGTCAATCCTTTGATCATTGACAAAAACGATGTGCTCCTGTTTTTGAATGGTTCGTTCAAAAAATACTGTAGGCAATGGCCTCAAACCAGGTAATTGTTTACAGTGTTTGCGAAACACATCCTGATGCCATACACAATTTCTTCAGAAAATGTTGCAATTTTGATATCGTGGGCATACTCGTAGAGCGAGAGGCCTAGAGTGTAAAATTTTGTCATCTGTAATGTGAATGTCCATGATCTGGAAGATATATTGCAAAACTCCTTAAAGTGAAAATGGCAAACGTAACCATTAACCAATTTAAAATGTGTTCACAACATTTTTGATGTGTTCAAAAAATGACACACCAAATAGGAAACCAATCAATGACAAAATCCTGCAATGTAACAGAAAACACGAAAAATTGCAGCAATGAATTGCCGAGAATTAATAAAATTGCGAAACCATCTTATGGTATACATGTTGTTTCAAGAGTGGGTTCACCATTTGAGATGTTCTTTTTTCAAAATGTTTTGTGAGTGGTTCACTTCACTGACCTGTAATTCAACGCAAGACGAACATATTCGTGCCTGTTGTCTGAAGTGATCCTTTTATAGTTTGTGGACAGCTGAATTTCATTCCCAACAGCTGATGGTGTCGAAAAAGGCATGTCAAGCGACTGGAACGACTTGCCGTTGTCATCTTGTTCCATGTTCAAGATGCACATCAAACCGGGAATGTAATCCCGATCGATTTCTGTGATGTCAGATGGTGTCAGGTCCATCCCGGAGAGTTGCTTCCAGACGGGTTCGGCAAGTCGAAGACTAAGAGGACTTCCTGTCCGTATGGCAATACCCATCAATATGCCTAAAGGCAAATTGACATAAATGCATTTCACTATGAAATGGTTAGCATGTGTGAAAGTAATCTCAAATAAACTCGCAGGAATAAAAAAAACTCCTGTTAAGTGTGAGAAGATTGCTTCCCTTTTTCCATCCAGGCCTTGACAGCTGGCATTCAGAGCTGGACTTTCGACAGCCGAAAAAATGGGCAAATTTGCAAAAATGCAGAAGAAAAATCGTAAGAGATTTTGGACTTCTGGTGTACTTGAGCCCACAGACCCACTCAAGTGGGCCCTGCCCCATGGAATCCTCATTGGTCATTACATTGCTCCCTCAGTCCCCAAAATATTAGGAGTCATTCAGATCTCACACCTGAAAAGTGCTGAACCATCCCCCATCTCATCATCTTGGTTATAAAATATTGTGATGGTTATTGTAATATTGTGATGGTTATTGGCCCCAGTTCCTTGGCCGTTGTTTGGTGGCATATACAGGGTAGCCCAAAAGTCTTTGGCCATAGGAAAAATGAAAATTTGCTGTTTTACCGCAATTAGTGATCTAAAACTTTTTCTAGCTCTAACCACGTCTCTCTACACTTTAATTGGAACAACATGTGCACATTTTGGGATGCCCAAAGTCTTCGGCCACAGCAAAAAATTAAATTTGCTGTTTTTGCATATTTTATTTGTGATTTTTTCGAGCTCCCACCACAGATGTCACCGCTTCATTCGGCACTAAAATTGCCGAATAAAGTCTTGACATCCGTGGTTAGAGCTAAAAAAGATTTAGATCACAAATTATGATAAAAATAGCAAATTTACATTTTCCCTATGGCCAAAGACTTTTGGGCTACCCTGTATGAGAAATGCTCGTAGTGCAAACGTTTTAGGTTATGTTTGCAACGATGGTACTTTTTTACGAAATTTGCACAGATTGTTGTTTGCGAATCTTTGGATCCAAAATCGCTCAGGGGCATAACGGCCAAGGAACTGGGGCCAATAACCATCACAATATGCGAGTTCAGAGACAAGACTGCCCAGTGCTTAAATTGTCGGGGGAGCGCGTGGGACGACGCCCCTTTTGCAGTTAAATTCTTGTGACTGCCACATTATCCCATCTGCTGGAGAAACTGGTCAGCTGTCGCCCTTCGTTCAAAGAGCAAAATGTCTGAAAAGGAACCACAATTTCTCAAGAATGTAAAATTTTCTGCATCAACAACTCAAAATGGGACCAGTTGAAAGGCTCCACAAATTGGAAATGGAAGCCAATGCCATTCTCCTTGTTCTTACCTAACATTTTGAACATCTGGAGCTGTGATGGGGTTTTGAAGTTGGGATTGAAGATGAAGCAGTCCCGGTTTGTTCCTGATTCCTCCCTGCCGTTTGGAGTTGGAATCAGCAATGGCAAGGATCCATTTTGTAATTCATCGCACATCTCGGCAATGCTCTCACTGTAACCGCCACCACAATCATCAACGCTTTCACCTAAACAAAGAATCATCCAAGTGCAAACTCGTTATCCAATTGGCAATTGCCAATTGCACTGCATTTATTCATAATGTAAACTTACCGTTTTTCTACAAATTTCTACCTCTCGGGGAAAAACAGTCAGTCAGTTCTGATGTCTTTGCAGAATTGCTTGAAACTTTCACGGCAAGGGTAAACTCACAATTTTCAAGTTTTTGGTCGGTCAAGCTCAAAAAAGTATTTTCACCGCATTGCCTTAAAATTATTATTTTAAAATAATTGCCATTTGATGCAAAAAATATGCAAATTCGACTTCAAAATATCGGCTTGTGCTGTTTCTATGGAATCACTTGCATGTTGATGAATGCATGTGAATTTAGTTTGGATTCATTTATCTTTCAGTGAGTGAACAAGCTTTTGCTGAGACAAAAAACAAACCATGTTCACATAAACGTACAAACAAGGCATTCCACAGCAATCACACCAGCTAACATTGCCAAAAAATGCAATTTTGAACAAAATTTTCAAAAGATCTCGAAAGGAACTGAAACCAGCAGGGCAATTCCAACAGAGGTCAACATGAACCACAGTGGTTCGTTACTTCTAAACTCCAAGGATTTCTTTCATCATGCTGCAGTGCCAGACAACTCGATCATGTTCTGTAAACAAATTGATCGAAATGCTGTTCTCATTTCCTTATCCGGTTTCAAATTTGCTTGAACTGCAGTTTGTTCTGTGTTTCAGAAAAATCTGCACACAGAATTAATCAGCTCACGTAACAAAATAACCAGAGGACTAAACTTTTTTACAAAACGTCAAAGTGCCAGACAAGTATAACACCAGGTTCAAAAACTAAAAAGAATAAAGCCCAGTATGTTTTGGAACCAAGAACGCATGTCATCACGCCTTACCGACAAATTTAACCTTCCAAACACGGTGCGGAAGTAGGAGTGATTCAGCTGTTAGGACACTCATCTTTGAGACCATCTGTCCGAAAACGGATTTCGTTCCGCCGGGACCAGCTAGCCCTCCGCCTCCTTTGCTGCGTGACTTTCGAACCTGTATCCGATTCAGCTCAACGACTGGCCCATGCTGACAGTCACGTATCATTGTTGCTTGAATGACCTGTGTTTTTAAAACAAAAATATGTGCATGTGTTCCCTGTCTGTGCTTGCAGTCCTGAAGAACTGCATACTGACCGGGGCTCCTTGGGACAGGCAGCTCACCCTCTTCCTCTATGGGTTCTGATTTTGACCTTCATTTTGTTTTCTGTCTAACTCTTTTCAAAAAGGCCTAGTTCTCTGCTCTACCCGGTGGAGGTGCGCAGCTGATCGCCAAACATTGCAAACCCTCATGGTCACTTGGATTTGGCCCGTGCACTTTTCTGGGGAAACCCAAGATAAACTTAAAATAACTTTGCGAAAGAACATTTCCATTTGAGCACCATTCCATGGAAAATCCAGCATCAAAAACTGATCACCATTAGAACTGATGAGGTCTTTGAGCTTGGCCAGGACCAAACACCTTAATCGCTGACAAGGCCGCCGCTCTGCTAAAAAAAGCCAGAATGCACAGTTCATTCAAATAATAACAAAATAAGTGGTATGGTTGATCAAATTTTCCAGAAATCACAGCTTTGTTTCTGTCTATGCCCCTCCCACTTCATCAGCTGCCACATGAGAGGGATGCCGCCATCTTATGTGGCAAGTGATGAAGTGTGAGGGGGGACAGCCCTCACACTTCATTTCAAGACCCAGTTCAAGAAACGAAGCTGCAATTTCGGGAAAATTTTATGAACCATACAACTTTTATTGTTGAAATAACAATAAAATAGTGAGGTGAAACACTCGGGATAAAAAGAAATTGGACACTACAAGACGAACAGTCCAGATCAAAATCAGAAAACCTAAGTGTAACTCAACATTTACCATTTCTGGTGAGATGAGTGAGCCTTATCCATTCGTAGATGAAACAGACACACCACCGGTTTCGCCTTCACTCGGAGGGCTTCTTCAGGTGCAGACCCTTACATCATGGAGACACATCATCAATGGCTTCACTCATTTCTTTCACCGTACACGCCCCCCTCCCCCACCCTTAACATTCCCAAAACTCCCCCCTAAAGCAATATACCAGTCAGACTTCGATCTTTGCCCAACAACATTCAACTTCGATCCGACATAAATTTCATGCACCCTGTACTCGAGCCATCCTCCATCTTATCTGTTGTACAATCTGATATTTACACTGGCTGCCTCATGCACCTGGCCCTGACTCATGCTTCATTTTATCAATTTTATTGATCTTGATAATCCAATTCTAAAGATAATTTTGACAACCAACCTGGATATTTGCCATCAAATCGTCTTCCAGCAGCCTCAGTTGGCTTCCACATGCCAATGGTGCCTTCTTCTCCAGCACCCATTTTAGCTTGTTTCATCTTCATCATGTGATCGTTTTTCATCACTGTCGTTTTTATCTGCACCTGAAGAAGCCCTCCGAGTGAAGGCGAAACCGGTCGTGTGTCTGTTTCATCTACGAATGGATAAGGCTCACTCATCTCACCAGAAATGGTAAATGTTGATAAACCCATTCGTGGTGCACGTGCTTCAATTGTCTAAGTGTAACTTAATTATGGCCTATCCAACTCTTTTCAGGAACAAAATCGCAAAAAAATGGAAAAATATAAGCTGCAGGATTTGAAAGGCAGGATCTCTGCCCATGGAGACAATGATGCCAGCCATTCATGTGGTCTGACACGGTGACTGGTGAGAAAAACAACAAAGACCGGGTGGGTGTTTCTTTGCCTGTGGAACAATGCGATCCCCCAGAAATTTTTTTAAAAACAAAAATGTCAAGATGTCGAATTTCCCACCAAGCCAAAATGCAAGGTCAGTAAGGTGCATTTTACAAGATAAAAATGGCAATTCTGAGACCCACCTTCCGAAAGGCTCCTTCCTTTGCAGACGAAACAAGAATTCCACGGAGCCTGTTGAAGTCATTCGCCTTGCTGTTAAACAAATGACTGGTATAGCTCCCCAGACAACCCAAATCAACAGCGTCCACCTCGGACGATGACGATCCCAGCTGGAACATGCTGATGTTGGGGCAAAAGAGATCGGCAAAATGGTGAAGCAGGACCAGACGGTTACGGAGAACGAGCAGAGGAATGTCTTTCAGCAGATCACACTCGAGAGGAACCTCTTTCGGGAGGTTGTTTGTGTCGACACTCTTTGAGGTGCTCCACGCGAGGGTGTGTGCAGAACCGCATGCAACACGATTTATTTTCTTGTTCTGGAAAAAAAAAATGAAAAGTGATGTGGAGAAACAAACAAATTACAGTTTTTAGAATCTTTTTTTTTTTGGTGTTCCCTGGCCTCACTTCAAAATTGGTTTGTATTTTGGTGTTGTACTTTGTACTGATGGTGTGGCTTTCTACCGAACTGGAGGACAAAATATAATGAGCAGAACGGATATAAAAAAGATACATAAAGCATAAAAAAGATGTCAACTCATTAACCCATTTGTCTCATTATTGGCTTCCGTGGAGGCCATAAGCATCTTGAACCCTTAACATTAATTCAACCAAATCACCTTAGCAAATAGAGAAAACTCTATAAAAATGCTTAGAATTCAGTAGAATTTAGACTGAAACACAAAAATCAGAATTTAAAGTTGCTGCAGTTGAATGGATGTACAACAAAAGCTTATGATTAAAATTTTCGAGCAAAATGATGGTGTGGTAATTTGTTACTGCTCAATGTCCAGAACAGTTCTCTTACTTTTGCAACGTTTATCTGGAGGGCCAAAGCCACACCCCAAATTGTGCGATGTGTATATTATACTCTGGGTGAGTACAATGCTCCTGAAACAGTGTAAGAGATATCAATTTGCAGTAATCTGTTCAAATGGCACTTTCAGTTAGCCCACCGGCATGCCAAGAAAAAAGCAAAGTCCCCCACAATACGAGGAAGAGCACAAAAATCGATTTTGTAAACTGTGGTGAATTCATTATAGTACTTCAAACAGATAGTGATACAAGTACCAATCGGTTACCAAAAAATTTCTCAGAGAGTGTGCACCACAAACCTGCAGAGCAACAACACGTTGCGGCCTCTTTATTGCAGTCGTAGTTCCATCTCCAAGTTGACCCTCATCATTGTCACCCCAAGTGTACACTTCACCATCTTCAGTGCATGCAACACAGTGCAGAGAGCCTGTAATCAGAGAATACAAACCAAATATTGTCAATGCGTGACATAAAAGAAACAGAAGCATCAAAACCATCCGTTCTTGCCACACACGCTAGGTATGTCAAAAATAATTCAAATGATTGTCATAGCTGGAAATCAACAGTCCATGGTCAAGGCCAATGATCCAACTCAGAAGCGAAAGCAGATTGAAAATTTACTGGAGTTCACCAAAACTGGCCAAGTGTGATGTTTTCCTCCAAAATTTGGTCATTATGCCTCCTTCCTGTTGCAGGATCATCGTAGTTACATCCTCAGAACACAACTCCTATGGAGAGGAAGAAGGGAGAGAAACGAGACATGTTCCAAGGGCAGGACAGCAAAATACCGAAGGTGGACGAGATATTACGAAGCAAAAACGCAGAACTTTTCAGAAGAAAGGGCTGACACAAGTTTGAAAAACAATTTTCTACTGAACCGAAAATTTAACCTCTCATCATCAAAATGTTCAAGTTTCCATTTATTTGTTTCAAGAGCGAAAGAACAAAGTATAGTGGCGGCGGAAAAAGATTACTCATACATGTGTTTTTCCCATTTGATTGTTGCCTCCGAAACTTTTTTTTCTTTCTTTTTACTCTTATGCATTTGGTAGAAAATAAAGCGCCAAATTGCAACGGAGCTTTCTAGAGGTGTCAGATTTTGACATTAGTGATGAAAGAGGATCATTTATTTCTACAGCATGGAGTTTTTGCAAAAATCTCAAGAATGGAAATTTTTCACATGTATGGGTAATCTTTTTCCGCCGCCAGTATACATCACCACAGTTGCAGTTGAAGCAGAAAAACAAATATACAAATCCTGGGTGAACAATCCAGCACGGTTTTGAAGTGTAAAGAGCACCAGAGTGAAAGTATTTGGATCAAACAGTGTTAGCAAATTTTAAAATAACCTGTAGCAATTGATATGACCTTCTTCCCTTGCAGATCAGCAATTTTCTTCGGCCTTCGCATGTGATCATTTGTACCATGGCCTAATCTGTGATAATCACCCTTTCCCCTGCAAATTGAAAAACATTGCAAGAGCCAGTGTTAAAAGCAGATTGTAAAATGTCTTTACCTCATGATTTTCACTTCATTTCGAAGGAAAAAGAAGCCACTGGCCAGAATTCTTAAACGATGCTCATAAATTTGAAGTGATAGCTGAATCGCCAATCAAATCGCTGTTATCTGCAGCTTTAAATATAAATGCCACTGAAAAACATCTGAAGAACATGATAATTTTGCCATGATTTTGATCTTTGTTAAAGAATTTGGCCCATCGTTAAAGTTTGTTGAAAAAATTAACACACGAATCAACACCACATAAAGACAAGTGCAAACAAACCATGGAGACAACAGATGGTGATGTTCGGTAACTGCAGGAATGTCGCTGACTTCCGCCTGTTCCAGAGTTTGTGCCACAGCAGAAATTAAAACCTCGAAGTGCAAGAAAACAATTATGTGAAAATTTACACACAAGCCGAGCGAAAAAAATAAAAAAAAAATGTGAAAAAGTATTCCAAGATACAAAAAAGAAAAAACAATAAGTAGACAAGAGCATTCCAAATTACGAAAGGAAAGAAAACTATCTAAATTTGAATATGAAAAATAACATTGCAAATCCACAGCAAAGCAAAAATACAAATTTCAAATTTGGAAGAGAAAAATTATTCAAAAGAAACAATGAACAAACAAACATACCACGTGTAAACACTGCCCGATCTGGTCAACGCAATGGAGAATTGGGATCCACACTCAACTTTGACGACCCCAGCACCAGACAGGGATTCAATTTTCATCGGTATCTTGCAGCCATCTGATCCCCCACGCCCAAGCTTCCCGTAATCACCATCACCCCACGACCAGACATTATCGTCATCTGTGATGCAAAGTGATTGTGCGTCGCCACTTCCACATGCGACATCGATGACTTTGTATCCGAGTAAAGATTCAACCTGGCAAAAGGTGTTTGAATATGATATTTAATGTTACAAGTTTTTTGACATGGTCAGTGCTGATGTTACATTACGTAGATGGCATGGAGTTGCCCAAATAAAGTCAGTTGACAAGGAACCGACAACTGTTCTCGGGCAAGCTTCCTTCTTACAGTAAGCCAAAATTGGCATTCGGTAAACAAGAACGAACAACTCTTCTCTCAGGTGTTATCATGCTTCCAAAGACAAGTTAAATTGGCATCCGACATTCCAAATTAGAAACAAGTTGCTTTTTAAGCATACCATGAGTTGATCTCACATCCGTCCCGTTGGGGGGTCGTGCATCCCATCCCATTCCCCATAAGAAGGGGTGACCAACAGTTGCAACTTTTGCTGGAAACAATCGAAAAGTTTGCAGAAATCTTGAGGAAGCATTGAAGAAGCTGTCCTGGTAACTCCTTTCAACCCGTTCGTGGTGTACATGCTTCAATTGTTCTTCTTGAAGTACTGCTTCACTCTTCAAGAAGAGAACGCAAAAAACTACATGTACCGTTTCAGCAATTATTTCTGCAGTCTCAAACGCAGTGAGATCCAAAACGATCCCCCATCAAAGGCCTTTTATTAGCTAAGAAAACTGCTCTCTAAAAAAGAGTAACGAGACATAGGGTGATTCTATAAAAAGAGAAGTGAAATATTCTTCGTGGCATTTTGGGATTCCAAGAAGTCCAAAGGGGGCAAGCAGGATCCTCTTCAGGCTTTGACAGAGGAGGATGAAGAGGATCCTACTTGCCCCCTTTGGACTTCTTGGAATACCAAAATACTGAAACAGCACCACACCGTGATTTAACGGGGTGAAGAAGATGATGTTCAACATCTTTTGAGCAGTTTGATGCCCAAAACACAACTAGGATCAAATCAGTAACCACAAGAAATGCATTTTGATTTCCATTTTTATTGGACCATCTGAGCTCATTTGTGGTGCTCACATGTGAGCTATGAGACGGTTATGCAGGAGAGAGTACTTAACAGGTCAGCCAAACCGGCGGAAAATTTCCAGAATGATAGAAAAAACTGCAGTGATGCAAGGCCCTGCCTCTCACCAACATACGTAGCGTTTTGGAGAGGAGATGTGTTGGTGATTGGAAAATCTTGTCGCAATATGACGCTTTGGTGATTCCGAAAAATGAATGTGTGTGTGACAACTGAATTCTACCGCATAGAATGTGGTAAAAATGTGGATTTCTCAATGAAAATAGTCTGTTGTTCCTGGGAAATCTACCAAATCAGGAAGAAGAAAAAAAAAAACTTTTTAGAAAAAAGAAAACAG